>WBNQ01006544.1:6187-27416 GCA_013401375.1 Spizella passerina | reverse complement strand
TGGGAGAAATACTGACTTAATGAACATATGTATCTGTCTTGCAAGCATATAAAAATTAATTTTGATTTGCAGAAAAAACATTCTGTTTGTTTTTATTCTTACCTTCCCTGCATGGGCACAGGAGTGAAATCCTTCCCAAGTGCAATGCAGCCATCCTCCCTTATTGCTGATTTTTCACACAGGGTCTGTGACTCTCCAAGGCTTGCTACCATGCCATGATACTCTTTAAATAACTGCAGCTCATTGCAACTTCTGGTCACTGGTTTGGCTGCCACCTTTGCAGATAAAATGGTTTGATGTGACGATGTCTGATTCAGCTCCATCTCTTGTTTAGAAACTGTACTGTAATCTTTGTTATCCAAGTACATCTGTCCCTACGGGGCGTTCTCCTAAAAAAGTAAAAACAAATATACTTGCATTAAATTGAATGGGCTCAATGTTTACTGCAGTACAAGCATGTTAAAAGTGCCAATCAGATTTCTTTGAGTGCATTTTTGGGGATTTCTCTTCTTCATTTATTTACACCAGGAACAATTCCAATGTTTTAAATGTCTTTGCAACTTCAAAATTAGCCACTATAAGCACTGAATTAGATAAATAGATGGATCATCTACTTCACCCAAGTCTACCATTATTTTCTCCCACAAATCTCCCAGTAACTTGCACTGACTTATCCCATAAAATAAGGCAAAATCATCTCTGTATTAGTGGCACAAGAGTCGCTGCTGCAGAACATCTTCCCAGCTTACAAGAGCACTGCTTCACAACTACCACACAGCTTCTCTCCAGCAGCTGTGGTGACAGCAGCCTCATGGAAGCCATCACTCTCCACCAGGCCTTGCGCTCCCTTGGAAAGCCCTGTCCTGCTGCAGATCCACCACAGATGGTGGACCCTCATTAAGCAGAGCAGGTACGTGAGTTTTATGAATAGAGTGTGCCATACCAGCAGTTGCCAGAGACTTTTATGAAATGTGAATCAAACCTTGATGAAAATGAGGTTTTATGATATGATTATTAATGGTGATTATAAGAAAAAATAGTGCATAAGAGTCGAAAAGCTTTTATGTTCTCATCATTAAAATTCAATCTGAAAAATTATAAAAACCACTTCAGAATCCCACAAAGTGCACAACTCAGACATGACAACTGAATTAAAGATCAGCCTGTCTTAAACACATGCTGTGGAGTTTAATCATGGGAATATTTCAGCATAAAGTGTCAAAGCCACTGCAGAGGACAGCAAGAGCTTGGGAAACAGGCCTGTCAGCCTCCAACATCCTTCAGGTGGGGAACACAGCCTTGTCAGAGCACATACCTGCTCCTCCCTGCAGAGATCTCAGCACAGGACACTTAGCTACTCCTGCAGGGCTGTGGGGCAAAAATAGCACAATAATAGGCTCTGCTTCAGTCCCAGTGGGAGAAATCACTTGAAACTGAAATGACAAACAGCTAATTATGATTTCATGCAGATTTGAGCTCTCATGGCCTTACAGATTAGATGGGAATGGAAGTTACTGAAACAAAAAAAGACTGCACATACAAGCCACCACAAATACAGGTCTTGACCCTAGGTAAAGGTAGGCTTGAAAACTAAATCTAAATCAGAAATTCCCCAGGTGGCAAAACCTTCCTCAGTTCTGTATTTCTATTTCTTTCTATTTTCAATGCCCTTAGTTCTCATCTCCTAATATTTTTCACCTGTCCTTATTGTCCAAGCAGATTGACNTGGGAGAAATACTGACTTAATGAACATATGTATCTGTCTTGCAAGCATATAAAAATTAATTTTGATTTGCAGAAAAAACATTCTGTTTGTTTTTATTCTTACCTTCCCTGCATGGGCACAGGAGTGAAATCCTTCCCAAGTGCAATGCAGCCATCCTCCCTTATTGCTGATTTTTCACACAGGGTCTGTGACTCTCCAAGGCTTGCTACCATGCCATGATACTCTTTAAATAACTGCAGCTCATTGCAACTTCTGGTCACTGGTTTGGCTGCCACCTTTGCAGATAAAATGGTTTGATGTGACGATGTCTGATTCAGCTCCATCTCTTGTTTAGAAACTGTACTGTAATCTTTGTTATCCAAGTACATCTGTCCCTACGGGGCGTTCTCCTAAAAAAGTAAAAACAAATATACTTGCATTAAATTGAATGGGCTCAATGTTTACTGCAGTACAAGCATGTTAAAAGTGCCAATCAGATTTCTTTGAGTGCATTTTTGGGGATTTCTCTTCTTCATTTATTTACACCAGGAACAATTCCAATGTTTTAAATGTCTTTGCAACTTCAAAATTAGCCACTATAAGCACTGAATTAGATAAATAGATGGATCATCTACTTCACCCAAGTCTACCATTATTTTCTCCCACAAATCTCCCAGTAACTTGCACTGACTTATCCCATAAAATAAGGCAAAATCATCTCTGTATTAGTGGCACAAGAGTCGCTGCTGCAGAACATCTTCCCAGCTTACAAGAGCACTGCTTCACCACTACCACACAGCTTCTCTCCAGCAGCTGTGGTGACAGCAGCCTCATGGAAGCCATCACTCTCCACCAGGCCTTGCGCTCCCTTGGAAAGCCCTGTCCTGCTGCAGATCCACCACAGATGGTGGACCCTCATTAAGCAGAGCAGGTACGTGAGTTTTATGAATAGAGTGTGCCATACCAGCAGTTGCCAGAGACTTTTATGAAATGTGAATCAAACCTTGATGAAAATGAGGTTTTATGATATGATTATTAATGGTGATTATAAGAAAAAATAGTGCATAAGAGTCGAAAAGCTTTTATGTTCTCATCATTAAAATTCAATCTGAAAAATTATAAAAACCACTTCAGAATCCCACAAAGTGCACAACTCAGACATGACAACTGAATTAAAGATCAGCCTGTCTTAAACACATGCTGTGGAGTTTAATCATGGGAATATTTCAGCATAAAGTGTCAAAGCCACTGCAGAGGACAGCAAGAGCTTGGGAAACAGGCCTGTCAGCCTCCAACATCCTTCAGGTGGGGAACACAGCCTTGTCAGAGCACATACCTGCTCCTCCCTGCAGAGATCTCAGCACAGGACACTTAGCTACTCCTGCAGGGCTGTGGGGCAAAAATAGCACAATAATAGGCTCTGCTTCAGTCCCAGTGGGAGAAATCACTTGAAACTGAAATGACAAACAGCTAATTATGATTTCATGCAGATTTGAGCTCTCATGGCCTTACAGATTAGATGGGAATGGAAGTTACTGAAACAAAAAAAGACTGCACATACAAGCCACCACAAATACAGGTCTTGACCCTAGGTAAAGGTAGGCTTGAAAACTAAATCTAAATCAGAAATTCCCCAGGTGGCAAAACCTTCCTCAGTTCTGTATTTCTATTTCTTTCTATTTTCAATGCCCTTAGTTCTCATCTCCTAATATTTTTCACCTGTCCTTATTGTCCAAGCAGATTGACAAACTTGACTCTTCCTGTCATTGCACAGTAGCTGGAGTACTGTGTCCAGTCCTGGTCCCCACAATTCAAAAACTATGCACAGACTAGACAAGTCCAAAGGAGGGCCACAAAGATGATCAAAGAGCTAGAGAATCTGCCCTATGAGAAAAGACAATAGGATTTAAGTATTTTCCTCTCTCAGGAAGAGAAAGCTCAAGGGGGACCTTGTTGTANCATCCTCCCTTATTGCTGATTTTTCACACAGGGTCTGTGACTCTCCAAGGCTTGCTACCATGCCATGATACTCTTTAAATAACTGCAGCTCATTGCAACTTCTGGTCACTGGTTTGGCTGCCACCTTTGCAGATAAAATGGTTTGATGTGACGATGTCTGATTCAGCTCCATCTCTTGTTTAGAAACTGTACTGTAATCTTTGTTATCCAAGTACATCTGTCCCTACGGGGCGTTCTCCTAAAAAAGTAAAAACAAATATACTTGCATTAAATTGAATGGGCTCAATGTTTACTGCAGTACAAGCATGTTAAAAGTGCCAATCAGATTTCTTTGAGTGCATTTTTGGGGATTTCTCTTCTTCATTTATTTACACCAGGAACAATTCCAATGTTTTAAATGTCTTTGCAACTTCAAAATTAGCCACTATAAGCACTGAATTAGATAAATAGATGGATCATCTACTTCACCCAAGTCTACCATTATTTTCTCCCACAAATCTCCCAGTAACTTGCACTGACTTATCCCATAAAATAAGGCAAAATCATCTCTGTATTAGTGGCACAAGAGTCGCTGCTGCAGAACATCTTCCCAGCTTACAAGAGCACTGCTTCACCACTACCACACAGCTTCTCTCCAGCAGCTGTGGTGACAGCAGCCTCATGGAAGCCATCACTCTCCACCAGGCCTTGCGCTCCCTTGGAAAGCCCTGTCCTGCTGCAGATCCACCACAGATGGTGGACCCTCATTAAGCAGAGCAGGTACGTGAGTTTTATGAATAGAGTGTGCCATACCAGCAGTTGCCAGAGACTTTTATGAAATGTGAATCAAACCTTGATGAAAATGAGGTTTTATGATATGATTATTAATGGTGATTATAAGAAAAAATAGTGCATAAGAGTCGAAAAGCTTTTATGTTCTCATCATTAAAATTCAATCTGAAAAATTATAAAAACCACTTCAGAATCCCACAAAGTGCACAACTCAGACATGACAACTGAATTAAAGATCAGCCTGTCTTAAACACATGCTGTGGAGTTTAATCATGGGAATATTTCAGCATAAAGTGTCAAAGCCACTGCAGAGGACAGCAAGAGCTTGGGAAACAGGCCTGTCAGCCTCCAACATCCTTCAGGTGGGGAACACAGCCTTGTCAGAGCACATACCTGCTCCTCCCTGCAGAGATCTCAGCACAGGACACTTAGCTACTCCTGCAGGGCTGTGGGGCAAAAATAGCACAATAATAGGCTCTGCTTCAGTCCCAGTGGGAGAAATCACTTGAAACTGAAATGACAAACAGCTAATTATGATTTCATGCAGATTTGAGCTCTCATGGCCTTACAGATTAGATGGGAATGGAAGTTACTGAAACAAAAAAAGACTGCACATACAAGCCACCACAAATACAGGTCTTGACCCTAGGTAAAGGTAGGCTTGAAAACTAAATCTAAATCAGAAATTCCCCAGGTGGCAAAACCTTCCTCAGTTCTGTATTTCTATTTCTTTCTATTTTCAATGCCCTTAGTTCTCATCTCCTAATATTTTTCACCTGTCCTTATTGTCCAAGCAGATTGACAAACTTGACTCTTCCTGTCATTGCACAGTAGCTGGAGTACTGTGTCCAGTCCTGGTCCCCACAATTCAAAAACTATGCACAGACTAGACAAGTCCAAAGGAGGGCCACAAAGATGATCAAAGAGCTAGAGAATCTGCCCTATGAGAAAAGACAATAGGATTTAAGTATTTTCCTCTCTCAGGAAGAGAAAGCTCAAGGGGGACCTTGTTGTAGTTTCAGTAGTTAAAAGGTGAATACAAAGCCAGGCTCTCTCTTCACGAGCAGATGCACAAATAAGAAAAGAGGCAATGGACATGAGTTGCATGAGGATAGGTTTCATCTCAATAACAAGAAATAAATTTTTTGCAGGAAGAATAACAGCAACAACACCCCCAGGGGTAGAGGTCTCATCACTGCAGATTTTGAAGGCACAACTGAACAGGCTACATGATCTCATCGAGGCTCCCACAAAATGTTAGACCAGATGGTCTTTTGAGGTCCCTTCCAACATGAGTTGCTCTATGAGTCTATAGTTTACAGCCTGGAAAAGATCAACAGAAATAAGTTTTTTCTTAAATGTGCTTTATTGATTTTCTTGGAAGGGAGAAAAATGAAATGGAAGGTAGGGAGATTGTGGTGAACAACTGAAAGAAAGAAGGTAGCATCTACTGGTTTCACAGGGCTCCCATATTTAGATATGGCTAGCATACACCAAAAAACACCAAAGACACTTCAGTTTTCAATGGCTTATACCTCTCCTCTAGATATTTCTATCAAGGGACACCTGGTGTGAGGAGCACAAACCTGGCTGAGGTAAAACCAAACACACTGCGAGTGAGCTGGTCCAGGGCTTCTCCATGGTTTGAAAACCACAGAGCTTTTGTGATCAAAGACAAAATCCTGAGTGAAAGTGCTGGAAAGCCAGGTTTGCCACTCACATGGAATCTAAAGCTGGGAGGTGTTGGGAGGGCAAACACACCACAGAGAGGCCACCACTGCCCCACCAACACTTTATTATCACCTCTGGAAGCCTGCTGCCCTACCAGGCAGTAGGTTTGTCTGTCCTAAAATTCCAAACTCTCTTCCTTCCAAAAAATATCTTTGAAATGCAAATACTTCCAATTCCAACAAGAGGAGATAAAGGCTTTTGTCTTCAATCTCACTTTATATATTTATATACTGATTTTATTAAGATACTCTGCAAATCATAATAGAGACTTTTGCCTATTTATTCCATTTTTCATATTATTCCATTTATTTCATTTGGCTTGTCTGAGTTCCTTCGGTGAAAATACACAGATTTTGAAATTATGTCATGCTGTGGAAATGCTAAATCTACAGCAACTCAGGCTGTACTAGTTTTTAAAAGACAAAAATCTGAACACAACCTCTGAAATTGACCCTTTCTGACCCTCCAAGTGAGACTTTTATATCTTGACGTGAACAGGGACCAAACCAGACAGGCTCTTGTGTGTGCAAAAGCCTTAGCTTGAAAGACATTTATTTTCAGAATTAACGTCAATGAAAAAAATAAAAGAATGTCAAGGGCGAGAAGCTTGAGAGAAAATCTGATGTCTAGTTAAAAAACCATAAACTGCTTTATTGTACATTCACAGAAGCTTTGCAAAAAAAAAAGAAAAAAAAAAAAAAAAAAGTAACACAGCATTATTTTGCCACAAGAGGCAGGCATGATTGCCTGCCTATGTGAATGCCTATGTGGCTAAAACATTGCTAAGGCAACTATCTCCATGGTATCTAAGCTTCTAAGACATCAGTGCATCCAAGAAATTCTCAAGCAATCACATCTCCCTGTAGTTACACTTCTATTTCTTCTTCTTTTCTCTTACCTTGCAATGCCTCAATCAGCAATGAGACATAGCTGAGATGTATCTTGTGAAGGTAAGGAGAGATTTTAGCTAAGAAAAGCCTATTTTGGGTACCTTCTGAGGTACCAGCAAGAGTTTTTAGCCACAACTAGAAACTGGACCAGCAACCAACCATCCTGTGTTTGGCTAATACAGTGATAATGAATAAATTAAATACATAAAAGAGCTAATACAGTATTTAAACCACATTTGTCACCCCTTTTCATCCTTTCATCCAAGCAGCTGAACATCCACTCTAAAAGTACTAGTGGAGAAGTAATTTTTTAGGTGCAAATAAGATCAACAGGTTATGTTATTTTATTTAAGAGACTTTTTGCATTTAAAAATTAAGAATTTTATCTCAGAGTTGAGAATTTAATCTTAGAGGCTATGAAATATCACATCTGTTCAAGGTAATGCCCAGAAATAATGTTCCCTGTCTTGCTCATGCTATTTATCAAAGCCTTTTTACCCCATGACTGGAAAAAAAAAATTCCTCTGCACTGTCACCTTCCCATTTTCAGGCAGAAACTGAAATTCTAAAAAATTACTAGCTGAGGAGGGATGCATATATTCTATATATACATTCTCCTACAGACATGCATTTCCTAACAGCTTTCCCACAAGTCAGAGCTGATGTTGTCCCTCCTGTGGCAAAGACACCTGCAAGTGCTCACAGCAACATGGAGGAGGGTTGTTGCTCTCAGCCTGTGGCCCACAGAAGCAGAGCAAGGCTTCAGTACTGCAGCTCAGAATTCCTCCCACCACAGGCTTATCCTCACATGGCCATTGATACACATAATCCTGGCCCTGCCATCCTGGGCACAGGGAGATGAAAACTCAGCTGAAAACCTACCCCCAGAGTTACAATCTAAAATCACACACACACACACTCTTGCAGTGCCATTGCCAAAACATTAATTTATATCTATTTTTTTTTGAGTAAAGTACTGCAGTATCTAATGTTGCCATGTGCAAACAAGAACTCTTGGTATTTAATTGGTGTGTTTTCTCTCATAAATTGGAAGTGTCTCTAGCTGTAGGAAGGCAGGAAGGCTGGTTTGGATACACAGAGTGTAAGAAATCCCTTTGACATCTAGGATTTCACAGTTCCAATGCTGCTGTTCTCCACAAACTCCTGCCTATCCTACATAAATGATCCCCATTATCTCATAGGATGATGTTAGAGATTGCAGAGAAAAAAAGCTGTGCAGAGCAGACCTCTTGCATGACTGGGAAGATGACAGAGCATGGATGTACAGAGTGGGGCTGCAGGACAGCCCACAGCAGATCATCACCACTGACCATGGTTTTGGGGTTGTCTTTTTTTGCCATCCCCAAGTGCCAAGAGAAGCAGTGGGGTAAACCTTTCTTATTATGCACCAAACATACAAATAAGACTCCATTACGTTCCTGTCTAAGATTCCTGTCTAAGACTCCCCACTTTTGTTCCCCATGATTTCTTGGCCCAGGGCTGCAGGGAGGGCTATTTAGCAGGTGGATGCAGGGTGATGGCTTATAAGAGGTTTTGTCTCCATCAGTCTGCCCAATAAGAAATGGTTTCAAACTTCCCCCAAGAGAGTTGTTCCCAGGTGGTGGCTCACAGGCACACCCAATGCGTAAGCCCTGTTACCTTATATTCTCTCTCTCATTGGGTTTTAAAGTGTTTCAAATACCACACTTGCAAACTGGCAGAACTTAACAGCTTTCAGCAAGTTGCTGCATTTCCTTAGTCAAAAGGAGGGTGTTTGCCTGAGAGCAGTTCATTTTCCTAATCCATGTACTAGATGCTGAGACCTACTGGATGTGGGGCAGCATGGAGCCATTCCCTGTGACCTCACATTCCATGCTGTTGATCTGGGACAGACATTCTCATGTCCAGGAATGTGAAAAAGAAGGACTTGAGGACTTCAGCAGAAGACCCTAGATCTCAGGGCAAGATGGTCTTTGCTGCACTTTAGTGCCTTCCTGTAGCTGGGAGGCAACCTGTGCTGGCACAAGGCTCCTGGGGATGTCCCAGCTCAGCAAAAGCAGGCCTTACTGATGAGACCCTGCTACTCAGACCTTACTGCTGTGTTAAGGCAGCAGCCCCTGGTGCACACAAGTGGCCTTGGCTTCATCAGTGCCTGGGCTGCTCTCAGGACTGATGAAGATCCAGCACCACAGCTCCACTGGGGGATGCTGACCGAAACAGGACACAGGAGAAATCTTGCTGTGCTCAGGGCCGAACTTGGCCTCTGCAAAGGCTGAAGTCCCCAGTCTCCTGATGCTGCTGTAATCCAGCAGCTGCTGAGCCTGGAGACATGGCATTGCCTTCTGGGGACTGGCACTGCCCAGATTCCCACAGAATTCAGGGAGGCCTGGGAGTGGAGGCCTTATAGGATGGAGGTTCCTCCCTGCAGTGAGGTGGTAGCCAGGCTAGAGAGCCCTGAGAAGAGAAGGGAGTTTGTAAATCGGCATGGGGGTTAGAATAAGTGGGTCTGCACCAGAGGGGCGGTGAGGGAAGCTGAGGGCTTTGACAGAGTGCATGGACAGAGCTCAAGGGCTCATTTGTACAGACATGACTCTAACAGCTTAAGAGGGGGGACAATTTGCAAGAAGAAGAAACAAACATACAAACACACACACAAAAAAAAAAGAATCCACAAAAAAAACCCACACCAAAAAGCCTAAAAAACAAACAAACAAACAAACAAACAAACAAGAAAAAACAGCATAACATTGTGGCTAAAACTTCGGCAAGCCATACGCGGGCACAGGCTGCCGCCTGCCGGCTGCCTGACCACAGGCCACAAACCGGTTTTCCCCGGGTAAAAAAAAACAAAACAAACCTACAAACAAACAAAAAAAAAACTCCTTACAGACGAGTCCAATTTTTAAAGCCGGCTGTCAGAGGAGTGTCTGTGCTCCCAAGGCCAGGGGGCGGCTGCAGCACCCACCTGATGGTACCTGGGTAAATCATCTGTAATCAGCCGGCGGGAGCTGCTGCTGCAGGCGCGGGAATGCTCTGGCACAGCATCCTTTCGTGTGCAGGTGCAGTGGGAAGCAGGTTCCTGTATCCTACAGGGAACTGACAGCAGTGCTCACACACCAGCTACTGCAGTCAGGCCAGGCAGACCTTAAGAATTTCATGGAATCACAGATCCGTTTGGGTTGGAAGGGACTTTAAGAACATCTAGTTCCAACCCCCTCTCATGGTCAGGGGCACCTCCCACTAGACCAGGTTGCTCACAGCCTCATCCAACCTGGCCTTGAACATTGCCAGGGATGGGGCACTCACAGCTTCTTTTGGCAACCTGTTCCTATGTCTCGCCACCCTCATAGTAAAGAATTTCTTCCTCATATCTAATCTAAATCTACTCTCAGTTTGAAGCCATTCCCCCTTGTTCTATCTCTACCTGTCCTAGTACAAAGTCCCTCTCCAACTCCCTTGTAGCTCCTTTGGGTACTGGAAATTGCTATTAGGCCTCCTCAGAGCCTTCTCCAGGTGGAGCAATCCCATCTATCTCAGCCTGTCACTCCAGCATGTGCAGGTTACTCTGACTAAAAGATGCTCAGAAACCAGGCAGTTATGAAAGGAAAGTAGACTTACTCTACTCCCTGTCATAACCCAAATCTAAACCTAGAGAATTTTTTTTTCTCCGTAAGCTATGTTTCCAATACCATAAAGTTAATGTTTCTGTATTCTCTTAAAAATGAGATTAATATACCACATCTCAATAAAGATAAATAGCCTGCTAAGGAGTCCAGGGCCTTTCATGGCACTTCTGTGCAAGAATGTGAAATGAGTCACACTCATGAGTTAGACTTCAGTACTCAAACTCTGCTAAAGGACTTTTGAGAGCTTTATCTTACTTCTCTTTTGCCCTTAATAAACTTTCCTTACATGGTCATGGGAAGACAATGAGATCTCACGTTCTTAGCTCACTTTGAAGAGATTCTGTGGGTTACTGCCAAGGGCTAAAGGTAGAAACAGGCAAGAAATGCCAAACCCTGAAGCCTCTGTGAGGGTCTTCAGTCTCTGAAATCTTTCAGTACTTTGAAATTTTCAATGTCTTCCAACAGGTCTCTATTGATTAATACAGATTGATGACGTTATTTTATTTTAGGCATGTCAGACTAAGTATATAGCAGTGTTCTGTGCTGTTATTTGGTGCATATGAAAGTATTCATAGCGTCCTTTTTTTAGTTATGAGCAAGACAGTAGGAAGAAGTTGATTAGCTGACACTATATTTTGAAATTGTTAAAATAAGCTGATTAATTTCTGCTTTGTTTCAGAAATAAAAAACTAGGATGACGGGTGCAAAAGAAATATCTTTACTGGGTGAGTGGTGGAGGAGTTTCTTAGCTTTATTTTTCTACTGAATATTTTTCTAATAAATATTACATGTTCATAACAAATTTTTCTTTAGACATTCAAGTTGAACACTAAGCTCCTAAAAACAAAGTGCAAGGAAAAAATTGTTATTGCCTCCCAAATGGCATGCCTAGATGATTGTTATTCCCACAATGTCAATTGTTCTTATGTTTAATTTGATAAACAGCCGGTGCTTGAAATTGCTGCAGTAGCTAGAATACTGATACACAGTAAGGGTTCATGTCACATTCGCCTGTATACTTTTAGCCTAAATTTACTTCATATAAAAGGTGATGAAAAGGAGTCTCTTTGCACAAAGGAATTAGAGCCTCCATATGCCTTGGCAGCTGTATGATGGAAAAAAAGATGTTGCCAACAGCTGCAGAAGAGTAGAGTTCACAATATTGCTGGTGTCTCCTTATTGCAAACATGCAGCAAAGCGCAACAAGACTTTTTCCTGGAGGACCCAGGTGCAAATGGAGGTAGCAATGGGATAGACTTGAAGTTTTCAGCTGTCCTCTTTGCCCTAGTATTATCAGGACTTTGGTTTATGAAATGCCCACTGATGTAGCAACTATTTAAAGTGGCAAACAAAGCCGCATACTACTTTGGATTATATAATTATACTTTTGAAAATTATTGTAAAATTTCCATAGCCTGATAATATGGCTGGAATTTTTACTCCACTGTAGGTAAGAATAACATTATTTGTTGATTTTGACCATAATACATCCAAGATAATTAAACCAAAGAGTGGACATTAAGGGAGATAAGTATTTTACATAGATTCATTTCCATCCATTTTTCATTCGATGTTCAAAAAATGTTGCAGGTTTTGTTTACTTTTTTAAAAAATTGCTTTAAATTTTCCATTTAAAAGTTTGTTTCCTTCCTGTACTAAACTGTTTCATGGCTATATTCAGAAATTAATTATCACCACAGGACAAAACTATTTCCTGTTTTACATTTATTTTTGCAATGAATACAAAAATAATATTCTTCTGAGACAGTCATGGCAAAAAACAAAGCATTCTGAGAGCCAGACAGTGACTCTGTAAATGGATGTAGCTGTACTGATTTCAGGCATCAGTAGTACTTCTTTGCAGACAGCCAAAGGGATTTGGTTCTGTTGCTATCAAATTTTGCTTTGATTTTATCCAGGAAGGGGTCAGACCCAACTGAAATAATAAGTCTGTTTGGATTAGAAATTTCAGTGGTATTCTAATAATCTGCTCTGGTATAAATCAAAAACAAACCAAACCTACATTAGGAAAGCAAGGGTGAAAATGAAAACAGATGCATTTACATCTTTCTTTTTTGGATTTGAGCACTCTGTTTGCACCCTTCTGCTGAGAAGAGCTTTTTACCTCCCTCACTGTAAATGAACCTGCTTTTATGTGCATTCATATTTCTTAGACACAAATGTTCACACAAAAGAAGGAAACACAGCATCCTCAATGAAAACTGGTGTGGTGTGGAGGTCACTGGTTCATGTTATAGTCCTGAAAAATTCATTAACTCCTCTCTCAACTTTAAGCATTCTTACAAAACCAAGAAGCTGGAAACACATACTATGGGATGTAGATTTGTGAAACTGGCAGCTTTCTGGAGTGTTAAAGCTTATGAAAATCCAAATCCAAGCTAGAATGTATGGAATGTGAGCCTTGCCTTAGGGCTTTATCCAAAACACACTGAGGTTAGGGAGAGTCCTTCCACTGACTTCACTCAGCTTTGGACTGAACCTTTCAAAGACGTAAAAGAGAGGCTTGAAATGCTTAGATTGTGGACGAAGGTTGGTTACAAAAATAAATTGTTCAAGTTCAAAACTCAAAGGGGAAGCCTAAATTTTGGAATCTCAAAGCCAGAATGTCAAAATTACACAGAGAAACTGCATCCTTCATGTTGGCAAGCTGGCAGCATGAGCAGAGGAAATGTGAGAAGGGGATGCCAGAGCAGCCCCAACCCTCAGTATGAGGGAGCATTCTGGGAGCATCAGTATGTTCAGACTGATATATTTCCACTTTCTATGGCTGCTCCCTGCCAACCACAAAATGTTCTCCTCCTCCCTCACCCATGGGCAGCACTCTTCTCATGTTGATTGGAATGTGATTATTTTATTTAGGTGAATTATGAGTTATTTTATTTAGGTATCCCTAACAAGAAGATGCTTCAAATTTAGCACAGAAGCAGAACTTTCATACTTCAGTAAATAGGAAGAGCAATAAAATCTCTGAAGTGTTCAAACAATTTAAATGTTCAGCAACTGGGGATCGCTTTAAGCATTTAAGAGGAGGGGGTGAAGCCACAGCCTAGCAGCTGCTGGAGACAGGATGGAATTCTCCCCTCCCTGCTTTACTATACATTTAAGCTTGTCTCAGGGCTAAGGCATACCTTGTCTGCCAAATAACATTTTTCCATCAGATTTCATTCAGGAAAGCTATAAATTATTTTGATACTTTGAGGAAATACATTACTGTAGGAACAGGAACAGCCTCTGCTCATCAAAATGCTCAGCTTATGTGAGAGCACATGTCAGTGTGTATTCCTGAAATGGGGAATGAGGGTGGCCTCTCTGTTCAGATTATCTTAAGCAAGCCGCCCCCAACGAGTGATTGTGTTGGTTGGCGCTCACGGGAGACAGTGCGTTCCTGGGCAGAAAGTTCACTGCACAGGAGCGTCATTAGCGAGCCCTTCTGAGAGTCATTCCAAGTCTCCAAAAGGTCTGCAGCCAGAATGCATTTCTGAAGCAGCTGCTAAAAGATCTGAGGGAAATTTGGCTGGAAAAACAGCCACATGATCCTCCAGCCCCTTGAGTATTTTTGGCTTTCAGGCGCTAAGTCCTACATGACGTGACAGCCTTACACAACCAAAACCTTACCATCAACCAACAGAGTAAGTGATGGCTAAACAGAATGAGGAAGGAGATGTTCACCCACCTTTCCCTTTCTTTATTTATGCTTATCAAAGCTTTTTAGCCTCTAACAGTTTGGGTGGAAGTGGAAACATCCCACAGTGGCTCTGGATGTGGTGCAGTGCAGCACGCCAGCTGACAGCAAGTTGTCCTGAGCATGGATAAGCACTGTGAGCATCTTGTGTCTGGGCAGACCTACAGGCACAGACAGCTCTGGGGTTTTGAAAAGTTTGGATGAGTTGGTTTTATGTCTAGCTCTAGCCCTCCATCATCGCACTACCCCTTTAAAAATACCTAATGGAATATAGCCCCTGAAAAATATAACTTGCAGGTGGTAGACCTCAACAGAGGGCTGTAAGAAACTATCACCTTGCTGTGTGACAATTGGTATCACTCTGCTCTTGGTCCCTATCCTTATATTCTGGAAATGACACCCTATTCCCACTATAGGATACAGGTATAAATAAGAGGAAATGAGATAAAACTGTAGGACCTGACACTCACACTAATGGTTTTACACCCAACCATGAAGCTAGAGCTAGATATATTTGCACTTACTCTTAATCCTATTTTCACAGTCAAAATGGTGTAAATGAATGCTGAAGTTGGTGGGAATAAGGGCAATTTATCTTCAAAAAGATAAAATGACCTCTCTAAGAGAATACAGAATACAGATTTTTCTTTATCTGATGAAATCTTACCCTAGCAATAAGAAAGGGGAAGACAATGACTAGATAATTTTGTGCATCCCAAAGTCTTTGATTTAAACACGTATCACTCTTCAGGAGATCTGAATATATTATGTATTATTCAAAGATATGTATGAATTTCACATCAAACTGCAGATATTTGTCTCTTTTTGCTTCATACACAACCATTACTAGAGTATGAATAATTGTTAAATAAAATAGACTTCTTTGGATTTATCAAAGTTCACAAAAATTTCCACATAGCAGAAATAGTTCTGAGTTAGCAGAGCAACAAAGAGTTCTAAATAATTAACTTCTTCTGACAGCCAAGTAGTCTGCCTTTTAAAAAAAAAATCAGTTATTTGAAAGTAAATCGAGTCTCCTTGATGCTCAGAATTGTAACTTAACTAATGTATTGTTTAGTACAGTCCGAAATTCTTTGAAAGTGCTCATGAAATGTGTTGCATCCAAAATGATAAACCTTTTTCTTTGGGGGGGGTGGGGGTACTTGAAAGCAGTCTGCAGGTAAATACAAAATAATCTGATTACCAACAAAATTAATTAGTTTCTCATCTGTTTCATTAAAGCCAAGAAGTTGGAGCTCTGGGTTAATTTCTACAACAGAGTATAATATGTGGCTAAACAAAACCAATTCTCATGAAGAGGGGAAAAGCTGTCCACAATATGTGAATGACTGATAAATATATGGAACCCATTTATAAAAGAAAACATAACTTTTTTCCTTTCAAATTTTAAGAATAAACAGTAACAACTGCTGGAACTGGTGTGAGAAGTTTCTCTTTAAAGACACAGACTCATTTCGTTTAGGGTTATATGCCCCAAAATTATTGAGATACCTTTGCTTTTTGGACAGAAATGTAATTTGAATTCTTATGGCTGGAAATTGTTTTTAAGGCAGTCTACTGGGCCCATTCAGAGAAAACATCTCTGCAAAGACACTCATGCAAATAATAAGTCCAGGAATAAGGATTGAAATCTATTTACAGAAAAAAAAGTTAAATGAAGCTGTATCTCAAAGAGCTGTGGCCCTGCAAAATGGCCCAACATTGAACGGACAAAGCAAGGCTACAATATCCTGCACCATGTAGCAAAAGGATGAATACAATCCCTGAAGGTGTAAGTGGGTAGGAACTGAGATTGGCTTTTTCTCTCCATGTAAGAATTTGTTACTCTCCAAGTTCTGCGTAAAGTTCCAGGGTCCCCTTTTGGAATAGAATTTGGAAGGAGGGAGGCAGTATAGGGAAAAAAAAACTAAAACAAACCAACCTCCATGAAAATAATTCAAGAGCTTGAGAAGTGCCATACCACCAAAGAGATTGTTGGTATTCCATCTGCTTCCACTTTTCAAAAGAAAAAAACAAAAGGATATAGCAATGGCACAGTTACTGGGCCACCTTCACAGAGACAAAATATCTGGTTTTCAAAGGCTTTTGCACTTAATGGCAAAGGCATGACACAAAGTGAAGGCTGGAAGCTGACAGCAAATAAATTCAAACAGGAGATACAGCCTGATTTTTATTAAGTTTTTTTTAAGTCATCACACTGATTGTGTACTGAAACAAACTACTGAGGACAGCAGCCTGGCAATGTCTTCTGGACTGCAGCTATCAGTGGGACATCGGCTTAGACAAGGCATGACTCTCAGTCCAGCACTTGGAAAACTGTCTGAAATGTGCAAATGTGTGATAAGAAGGTGAGAGATGGAGTCAAGATTCCCCCTCAAGCCCCAAATGCTATGATAGTCCAGCTGTACAGATTTGCTTTTGGTCCATGATCTCAAATTCATTTGAGGTTAATTTTCCAGCTCAGGAAATAAATCAGCCTTAGTATCAACTGGAATTTGGTTTTTTAGACCTTAGCTTTGCAGATCTTTGATAGTGATGAGGGAAAACAAAAATCGTTATCACAGCAGAGAAAAGTTGTTTCAAAAATCCTTAAGATAATCTGTTCCTTTTGGACCTATAAAGCCTTAGGAGGCTTAGGTGAAAAAAATAGCATCTAGTTATTGGGGAGGGGTTTGTACATTTATATGTTTTAAAAGCAGTGCTTCAGCCAGCAATTTTCATTGAATACTATTATTTATAGAGCCACTCAGCAATAAAATAGGAAGCTGTAATCACTCTCTACATGCCTTGCCAGCCCTTGACATGGGCTGAATGTCTGAGAGGTACTGTATTCAGACTATCTTCTTTTTTTTCCTTTCTTAATAATAATAAAAAAAAAGATAATAAAAATCTGTCTTCAGAATTTGTCTATAAAAAGGGAGAACTCATTAGTGAGAGACACACAAAATGCAGAGAGCCTATTATTCTTTTGTGATGAGGATACCACATTTAGCCAGACATTGTATTTTAATTGGATTTTCCAGCAGTAAAAGTAAAATCTCTAAAAATGAACCCTCCAAAGGAGAAGAAGAATGACTGCTTTTTCCCTTTGAGCCCCTGTGCCCAACGGGATGTCTCTGGGTCTTTAAACCTCATGATTCCAGCCCCAGTGGATTGGCTCATTCACCCTCTCTGTAGAGGAGGAAGATGATGATGATGGATGATGATGATCATGATGATGATGTGCCTCCAGCTTCCCCTCCCAGCCCTAAGCTGATGAACCAGCAGAAATGCCTCCCAATAGGTCATACCAGAGAGGGACTTGGTTATGTGCTCCTCTTGTCAGTCCAAATCTTGTTTCAAAACTGAAAGGTCTCAGTCCCTGTTTCTCTTGGGAAGCTGCTAAAAGGGACCCTTGTGCCCAAGAGGAGCTTTCTGGGCTCAGTGGGACCCTCAGGCATGCCCAGGTGGGTCCCACCCAGCACCCACACATGCACGGATGCTTTACTGCAGCTCACACAGGGACTGCCCAACAGCCTTGCAAAGGATGTCACTGACTCATGTGTGGCTCTAATTCTCTGTGTGGCATTATAAGAGATTCTGGGAAATGAAAGTAGAGTGGCTTTTCTTCCTTTTAACACTCAGAGTATGGGTAAAAAGCTTATGGCGATCTATTTTCTCCTGTAACTTTAACATCTTTTGCTCTTTAATGTCCCTTTCAATGGCAATGAAATCAAGTATTCCCTCAGCAAGTCTGCAGATGGTACAAAGTTGAGCAGCACAGGTTACACAACAAATGGAAGGGATGTCATCCAGAGGATCCTGGGCGAAGCCTGAGAAGTGGGCCATAAGAACCTCATGAAGTTCAACAAATCCAAGTGTAAGGTGCAGCACCTAGATCAGAGCAGTCCCAGATATGAGGACATATGAGGACACCGGGAGAAGTAGTCATTGAGGGCAAGCCTGTGGAGAAGGACTTGCAGGTTCTGGTGAACAAAAAGCTGGGCATGACCCAGCAGTGTGCGCTCACAGCCCAGAAGGCCAATTATGTCCTGGGCTGCATTGAAATCAGCTGGCCAGCAGGTAAAAGGCAAGGATTCTGCCCCTCTGCTCTGCTCTGGTGAGACCCCACCTGCAGTGCTGCATCCAGTCTGGGGGTCCCTAGTACAAGACAGATGTGGACCTGTGGAGCAAGTCCAGAGGAGAGTAGAAAAATGATCAGAGCACTGGAGCAGCTCTCCTCTGAAGACAGTCTGGAATAGTTGAGGTGGTTCAGCTTGGAGAAGAGAAAGCTTTGGAGACACCTTATCCTACCTTCTTCTACCTAAAGGGAGTTTATAAAATNCCCACCTGCAGTGCTGCATCCAGTCTGGGGGTCCCTAGTACAAGACAGATGTGGACCTGTGGAGCAAGTCCAGAGGAGAGTAGAAAAATGATCAGAGCACTGGAGCAGCTCTCCTCTGAAGACAGTCTGGAATAGTTGAGGTGGTTCAGCTTGGAGAAGAGAAAGCTTTGGAGACACCTTATCCTACCTTCTTCTACCTAAAGGGAGTTTATAAAATAGATGGAGAGGGACTTTTTACACAAGATAGAAATAGGACAAGGGAGAATGGTTTTACACTAAAATCACTAAGCTTCTTTTTTTTTTTCTACATGTATGCAAATGAATTGGTTTAATATTATTTAATTTGGACCATTTAAGTTAGTTGAACTGAAGCATGGGTGTCATGACAGAGTTGAGTCTTAAGCTTACTTAAGCTATAAACAGTAAGGTAAGAAAGAGATGCAAAGAGATGCTATGAGGAACAGTGAGAGGGAATGCAGTAAAAAGAGTGACTGCTGACATCCTCAGTCATACAATCTTCTGTAAATGCAGGAGTTTCATCAGGATCTTATCAGACACATAACTCAGTATAACTTCCTTACCACTTACCACATGCACAGCTTCTAGCACCTGAACAGCCTCTATGTCCAAGACAAGGAAAGGACCAAGTACGAAATTTGATGCACAGAAAATGCTGGCAGAAAAGTGTATTCTCATGGAACTAATGACCACACACCCTTTATAAAGATATACACTCTGAAGTTATAACCTTCATATATTTGGCGCATAATGGTGCTAGCATGTAGATACACAATATATCACGCACTGCCGAATATGTCACACGCTGCCTGGAGAGAAGTGACCAGGTGATGCACAAATTAGTACCTACCTGCTGAGAATTTCCTTGAAAACAGAAAAAGGAGTGTATGAGGAGCGTCTTCTGATACACCAACTCCTTGCTCAACACCAGACCAAGTTATGTGTGATTGTATGCAAAGTTTTCCTAGTGTTTTTGATGACCAGTTGCAATTTAGATTATTGTGAGACTCTCGAGCCTCTAACTAAAGCAACCAGTGCCACTGCAAAGCAAAGTTTGCCTGGTTTCAGGGTTTCAGAGACTTTGGATTTTGATTAGGAGTTGAAACATCAACTGCATTTGGGTGCATCACAGAGAGTGTAAAAGGGAAGCAAAAAACTGCTTTCAACATGGCCAAAGAGAGATACTAGACAATCGACCTAGTAAAGAGACACCTAGTAAAGTACACCATTTATTCTGGGCTGGAAAAACATCAGGAGGAGTTAGGAACAGAAGTACATTACCATATCTCATATATCACCTTGCACTGGGTCTATTGTTCCAAATAGTAATAAAAGAAGACAAAAGTACTCCCTGAGCCATCTGTGGCCACATCTGTGTTAGCAATTGGTGTGGCACAATAGGAATGAATCTATAGGGTGAAGGATTGGTGCTGAATACCTAAACTGTACACTATTTACATCTCAAAAAGCTTTAGTGTAGACTGTCCCTTGTGTGGTCCCATGGACCCAGCAGTGGTGAGAGCACATCTCTTGGTTAAATCTCAGCTGCAAATCAAGTTTGTGCACTCTGAGACTCTTCCTCCGCACAAGCAAAAGCACAGCACTGGAGGGGTGCTGTGGAGATTTGGCTGAGATAAACACTTCTGACCCACCTTTCAATGTGCACTGGAGACTGGAACTGACATCCACAAGTAGTCACATAAAATGGAGGAAAGGAAAATGTATGAAAGATTAGCACCCACATCCCAAAGAGAAAAAACTACAAACTTGCAACACACAACTAGTTAAAAATTCGTGAACAACTGTCTTCAAGGATGGATTGAAACAAGTCATCCTGTCCCCTCTGGCAGATGCAGATAAAACTGCCATAGATGGTGTGAAAAAGTTCACTGCTTAGTGGGTTTGGAGAGCTAACAAGGACAATGCACAGAAAACATCAAGGACGAAAAAAAATGCTTTACCATATGGTACTTTAAAAAACCCACATTAGATTATTCATTGATATCAAAGCCCATATTGTTCACTGAAATTACTCAGGCTCCTTTTCAGAAGAAAAATGTTACAGCATTGTACAATGCTCAGGAGGAAAGGAATGCTCCCTAACAGGCTGATACGAAATGCTAACACATCAAAGGTCACCAAGCTTACAGACGTAGAGCAACAGCCCTTAGATTCTTAAAATAAATGAGACTTCAAACTGTAAGTAGTTGTGTATGTGTGATTGTTATATCTCTTTTTTCAAAGATGCTTCTCTGAGTCTAAATTCGCATTTACTTGTTTTTAACTCCATTCATTTCCTGTTTTTTATTTTTTACTCAGCTAGGAAAATTGCTTGGAGGCAGGCACAAGCATGATGCACTAGCCACTGCCCAAACTTGCATATGAACTTAAAAGCCTGCAGCTGAACAAAACAACAAATACACAATGACACAAGAAGCTCTCCTTTCATTCCCTTCCTCTATTGAAATATTTGCAAAAATA
>WBNQ01006543.1:0-12519 GCA_013401375.1 Spizella passerina | reverse complement strand
AAAATACGCATTTTTCACACCCTTCCAGTCAGGAGCGAAGTAACACGGCTGGGCGGCCCCTGCCACCGGGCTGAGCCTGCCGGCTCTGCCGCAGGGTTGAGTCCCCTTCACCCGGGCCGCCTGCTGACCCCCAACATCGGCTGCTGGGCAGGGAAGGCGGGGGGGGATGCTACGGGGCCGGATGGAGCCGGCCTTGCTAACAACTGGCTGCTAGCTACAACCCCCTCCCCAGCCTGGGGCCCAGCCGAACCTGCCGGGCCCCAGGAGCAGCCCCGGGCTGGTGCCAGGATTTTACCCCCATAGAAGTTACCCACAACCATCGGTCAGGGGGAAGGAGAAACCACCCCCACTCCCCCACCACCCCCAGCATGCTGCTACTACTAAATTCTGATCTGACTAATTCAATCCAAACCACTTCCCCAACCACAGCTCCCGCTGTCTATAACGCCCAACACAACCGGGCTCCAGGCAGGATGTTAACCCTCTTAATACTTGAAGTCTACCTCAAATAAAAACAAAACAAAACACCAAAAAAACCAAAATACAAGCCTGTAAAAAAATAACATGAAAAAGTCATGATCAGTAAGAAGAAAGTTAAGTCCCAGATAGGAAGGATAAGAAAATACCTTAATTTTAGAACTAAAATCCTCTTATAAACTATAAAGAAAAAACTCTTTTTCCTTATAACGCATAAAACTATGAGGAGATAAAAAGTTCAAATTGATATCAAACAAAAAACTCCATTTTAAAATAAGCAAATATTAAATTAACTATAATCCCATGAAAAATTTGAACAGAGAGAGACGAGTAATCCTGTACCTCCAAGAAAAAAAGATCTCTATTCCCAAGGATGAAGATGATTTTAAAAATAAATAATGAAAACTTTTACCTTTAAACAACTCATCTTTAAAACAATAGCCCATGAGTTAACATAACCCATCAACAAGCTGTGGGAAGGCTTGTAGAAAATAGGAGAGACTTCACAAAAGCAGGGTGCCCCAAGCAACTGTTATCAGTGAAGAAATTGAGAACCATGAAGGAACTATTTTTTTTCCTCTTGTGAAGAAGTCTCCATAATATTAACAAGAAGGACTTCTCTCCCTAAGTGAACTAAAAAAAAAACTATTTTAAAAGTAGTAAACTGGCTGAAAATTTTATTTCTTTACATTATCAGTAAAAACAAGGTCATAAGAAGAAAAATGTTCTGAAAAGTTTGTTTTCATTCTTACTACTTTTTTCCCCTTTTAGTTACTGTAAATAAAATTTTCTTTATACCCTTTTAAGGTTTTAAACCTGCTTTACCTTTCTCCTAATCCTATCTCACAACAAGAAATGAGTACACTAGTAATTAATCAGCACTAAAACCCACCACACTCATCAACACATTACTTTAAAAATATCAAAATTGAGGAAATCTGAAATTAGCAAACCAAAACCGCTACACAAAATTGGAGTTTCTACCTGGTTTCAAACTAAAACCACCTCAGACAATCAGAGTGAATACACAAGCATTCCAAAGTAATACTTGTAGAAACTACAAAGTACATACAAATATCAATCAAAATAACTAAAATTATTAAATTATTTGGTATTTCAATAGTATTAAATAAGGTTTTAATGTTATGTGAACAGAATTAAATTTATTATTTTCAGATTTTTTTAGAGAAAATGGCTACCACCAGATTTACACATTTGTAAAATTCAATTTTGTAAATTTGGAATATAATTCATGTATCAAATATAAATGTTTGGATGTGGTAATTAGACTAATTAATTTCTTCATGGTCATATTTAAATGCGGAATTCATGGGATAATCCCATTGAATATATTTTCTTGATTCTTTTGCATTTCATGCAAGATTCTAGTGCTCTTTTTAATTTCTTTCAGATCAGTCTGTATTTTCAGACTTTGATCTATGTATATGCAGCAATTGCTGTTGGCAATTTTGGAAGCTAAAAGCAAATCCAAAGTCATTTGATTTTGTTTAACTACCTCTGAAAGGTTGGTTAATTCTGTTTTTAAGGCACTAATTGAATCATCAGGCTTTGTAGATTTATGGAGACTTGGGTTGTCTTCCCTTCCTGGAGGAGTATCATTCCAGGTGGAGGAAGGCTTTTAGAGAATATGTTTGGTGTAGAGTTTTCATCATTTGGATACTTTCATGAAAGGCATGGGGGACTGAGAACAAACTAGTAATTGTAATTTGTTATCAACATCGTAGCTTGCATTAGTTTTACATGTGAACTTTCCAAGGGTCAGGTAACATTTGTTGTATGTGTGTTTAGGAAGAACAACATTGTTAGTTTTTGTTGGGATGGCTGATTAGCCATGCTGCATTGTTGCAAACATTGACTTATAAGCATAAAAATGTGGACAATACCATAATTAACATTTTTGGTTATAGCAGATTCATTAGTTACTGTGTAGTCCAGTATGGCTTGTTTGTGTTCAGAGCTGGCTTTATTCACTTAGAGAAGTCCAGGAATTTCAGTAGTTTTCACAGCCGTGCAGATAGTGGACAGTCCTTTCACTGCTGTTTGAATGGTCTCTTGTTCCATGTCTGGATACACACCTAGCTTTTGTCTAGTGAGGATATACTTAATCATTCAAGGTTATTGGAGAAATCAAAACAACAGAACTTAAGTATTGATAGACATGTTTTTTCAGAGTTATAGCAGTGGTTCCCTTTCTGGCCTCTAGTTGTAAACACATCACTATGCTCACTGCTGCCACAGGGAGGTAGTGTAGGAACGGTTTGCAAGGCTTCACTGGGAAATTGGTTTTGTTTAGACCAAAACCAGGTTTATTACAGAAACAAGGACAGTTTAGAATGTGGGGAATACCCATCAGGAGCTAATTCTGTGTTGGTGGTCATTTGAATCAGTACCTACCCAGGCCATTGGCCCTTGAGTGTCTTTCAGTCATAAGTACAATTCCAGTTTGAGGCAACTTTACCATGACTAGTTGGCCCACTGTTAAGTTATTCTGAAAAGTTTCCATTTTGTTATTTGGAGTTGTTTCAAAAGACATAGGAGTCAGGAAAGCTCGTAAAACTGGGCTGCCCATCAGCCGATATTGGTTGTTTATCTGGTACAGTGCAGAAGGTAGTCTTTTATCCCACCCAGGTTTGTGTGGCTTAAGGTAACATTTTAGTAAACCACTGACATGCTCCACAATCTTATTTGCCTGGGCATAATAAGGTGTATGGAAAATCCATTTGATACCTTCTTTCCTGGCCCAATCATGTACCACCAGGCTGGTGAAGTGTGATCCATTGTCACTCTGTATAGAATCTGGGATAGGGAGACTGGAAAACCAGTTGCTAAGTCCTGACATAGTAGTTTCTGCATTGGCATGCCTGCTCGTTGTGGCTCTTAATAGCCCAGATATAACTTCTATACCTGTTAATATGTATTTGTAACCATTAGATGTTTTCGGAGGCTTAATAAAATCTATTTGCCAGGTTGACCAGTGTCTTATTACTTTTGATGTGCAAAGGTGGTGCCAGGTCTGGGTGATTTTATTCAAGCCTCAGCTGGCACTGAGGAATATAGTATAAAAGTATGTTACACACTTTCTTGGCCAATGGTTAGTCTTTTGTTCTGTGCTGCAAAAATAAGGTTTAATCATTTGCCAAATTGATATCAGTGATGTGGATTAATTTTTAGTTAATCCACTTTGTTGTTACAATAGGCTTGTAATGTTTGGGGGTTTTGCATGGGTTTTAACTTATATGAATTTATCAGGACTGAGCTTGTAAAAACAATAATTCAAATCTTCCTTCTGTCAAACCTCTTTCCATTCAATTGCCAATCTAACGCTTATTGACACAATCATTGTGAGAAACAACTGCTCACTTTGAAAATTTAAAAGGTTTATTAAACCTTAACAAAAATACAACAAAAGGACTACATTACAGTGCCGGGAACTAGCCTCATCGATACCATATGACCAGTTCATCTTCAAGATGAATTCTCAGTCTTTTATACCCCTGGGGGGGGGTTGCATCAGCAAACCCTGGCCCCTCCCAAAGTCTGTCAATCAGCTCTTCCTTGCTATTTATTGGTGGAGACTGCTTTCTTGTAACTTGATTGGAGGTCAGGTGTTGCTATGCCGCACCCCCTAAGCAACAAGCTTTTCCATTCCCAAGTGCCCCATGCAAGGGGCACATATGCACGCCTTTTTTTACCTGTCCTTGACAACCCAGGCTGCCTGATGGCAACAATACAAAGAGGGGGAAGGGAACTACAGGAAGAACAGAGGACATTTAAACTACAATAACATAACTATACATTACTAAAGCTTTTCTTATTATTCACACAATTTTCATCCCTTAATTGCGAGAGCAAATCATCTTGTTATCTACCTATAACAATCATTATTGCCACCTGCTGTCTTATATAGCAAGAGTTCTATTATCATTATAGTGCAAGGATTCCATATCCTCAGAGTTTCATACCTTATTGATGTTTCTCGTGGGCAGGTCCTCTAAGCACTGACTGCTCCTGGTCCTTGCAGTAACCATCATCTGACTCCAGATCTTAACAATCCACTTTTATACCACTTGTTCTTATTGGCTACAGGTGTGGCCTGTTAAGATCAGGCTTGCTCCTAATCTTTAGTAATTGGCCCAGCTGCAACTCGTTGGGGGATAAAATTACATTCTATACTACCTTCATTCACCCATACTGTGTCCCCCTACAGGCACCAGCCCATATTGCATTTAAATCAATTATACAGTCTTTGTCTTTCTTTTTACTACTAGTACTACTGCTTTCAATTCTTTCACCAGTACACTTCCTAATCCTTCTTCTATCACTTCCCCTCCTGTTTCAATATTCAGAGTTACTGCTCTGTACTTCCATCCACCATCAATCCGTTTGGCTGAGGCGGTCAGTAAACCAAACACTTTTTATTTTGGAATTTGAGGCAAAGGCAGGAGTATTCATTAACAAATTCTGCAGTAGAGTAAGATATGACTAGTACTGGCTTTGCTTTTGCTATGTAAATTTTCTCTCTGCAAGCAGGCAGAGCATGGGGGTTGAGGGACAGAGGAAACTGGTCTGATCTCTCCCTCAGGCAGGAGGAGTTTCTATTGTCTATCTCTTCCTTCAGCAGTGCCAACCTACATTTCTGAAGCTCCTTTCCTGGCCATCTGGAGCACAGCAGCCACACACACACACACACATACACACATGCACACACACAGAGATACTCTAAAAGAAAAGCCAAAGTATCTGAGCGAATTCTGCCTGTGGCCACCACAGAAAATCCAGGAATTTCACCCCCCAAAAGAGAACTTGGCATTCAGATGAAGGTGAAAGGAGTTGATCAATAGTTAACTCATGTAAGCATGAGTAAACTATTAAGGGTCAGCAAATATTAATGACAAGACTAAAAAGTAGGATGGGCCTTAGCCTTGTCAAGATGAGAAACAGAATACACCTTGCCAAGATAAGAGGAACAAAACCTGTTGTCAGTAGAAAACGCTGAACCAGCCTGCGAAGGACTGCACATACTCCATAAAGAAAAGTGAAAAGGCCAGGAAGACTGTGGGCCTTCATCAGAACGACCCCTGAGGAAGACTCAGAGCCTTCCTCAGTGTGACCACCAGAGTAAACTGTGCCTGTGCATCACGTATGCTAATGATATTAATGACATCAAATAAGTAATTTGAATAACCACTTCTATCCCAAAAAATGTAATGAGTATGTGTGAAATTTAACCATATACTGTACTGTGTAAAAGTTCTGAGTGTGTGTGTGTGTGTGTGTGTGTGTGTGTGTGTGTGTGTGTTAGAAGAAGTGATCTCCCACGTACCTGTTGCTGAACAAAGCAAAGCCTCACTGAGTCAGTCTCTGAGGTGACTCCTAGATCAGCATTGGAGTGAATCAACAGCAGCTAACATGCAAACTTCCATGTGTAAATGCACTTGGGACACCTGCAGTGGAAAGGGTTTGTATCATGATTAGTGTGGCAGTGGGGGTTTGAGGATATTTGGTCTCTCCCTGCCTGTAGCAGTGGGGGTTTGAAGAATATGTTTAGTTGCAGTATCTGTGGATCTCTGGGCTTATATGAGTCCAAACCCGGCTCACTCAGGACCCAAGCCCACACAGAACCGCACGAACGAGATAAGAGACGAGACATGCTCCCTGCCACGTGGGTCAAAGTGTCCAGTTTATTAGTGTGGGACAGATCACCTCTGGTGTCGGCGACCACCCAGGCAGCAAAGAGGGCATGCCTCACCTTCGGTGGGGTTTTATGCCCCAGGTGGTGGGGGCGGGGAAAGAGGACCACGGTCAATGGGAGGGACCATCCATGGGACAGACCACAAGGTACACAGAACCAGGGGGTTATGTGAGGGGAACCCATGTGAAAGGGGGAACATGCCATTCACATGACCCAATAATGTTTTTCCCCAACACCCAGAGTAACTAAATTCCTATTTAGTGCAATACAACATTTAGTCTCTGCCTAAAGTTGTTTGCCCCATCTCGCTGTGGCAGTTATGATAATTTCAGATTTTTCCCTGTCTACCCTCAAAAATCCTGCCCCTGTAGATTGTCTGTCATGGTGTGTTACACCCCTCTGTCCAGAAGGTTCTCTGTCAGTTATGATTTTTCCCTTCTGCCATTGTTATGTGACTTTCCCGCTCCAGGTTATGTTTACATTTGTCACCCCGGACCCCTCCTATCTAGCCACTGATTTGCTAGACGGTCTTCTCCCAGGATTCCACCCCCCTCTCCAGAAAAGCTGCCGTTTTTCTCTGTTTCCTGCTCTTTGCCACTGCTCCCTCTCTGAGCCACGTGGCTTCCGCGCCCCGCCCGCTCCCACGCGGCGCTAAGTCACCTGTCCCACTTCCGTGTGGTGTTGCAGCTTCGGCGCTGCTCCCGCCGCAGGAAAGAATAAAGGCAGCTCGGAGAAGTGAGCAAAGAGTCCTTCCTTTTTCCTTTACCCCGATCCTTTGGCATTGGGTCCACATTTATTGACCGCTCCTGGCGGTCCGGGATCCCAGCCAGCGGCCGAACCGCAATCCTGCCTGCCGGGGGCAGAGGTAGGACGCGGCCACTCCTGGCGCATGTGCTGATCGACTCCCGCAATCGGGAGGCAATGTCAGATTAGGTTTTGAGAATAAATTTTAAACACTGGCTTCTGTTTGCTTTTTTCATTAGTCAAACAGAGGAGTTGTAAGTAGAATGCATTCTAAATATAATTATTTTGTTTTAAAATCTTAATTATATGACAACAGATTTTAGCAGTGTAAGAGATAACACTTTTTATTAGTCAGTTTAACCAATTTTAATTTTACTAAGAAGTTAAGAGGAGAAATAGAATAAATCAGAAGCTGTTGAAATGCAGGAATGTGTCAAAGGTAGTCGACTCACAGGTCATCTAGCCCTTAGGTTTTTTCTTTCCCTGCTGTTGGTTATTTTCTTCTGTGAGAGCTGTAAAATGGGTTAAAAGAGTAGTTTTATTCAACTACTCAACGTACCGTATTACACCTAAGTAAAGTGCACCCCCCTTTCAAGCAAAAACAATCCAGCCTGGACAGACCTGTAAGGGCCAATTAAGTGTCTTAACCTTCATGCAAATGAAGGATCCCAACAGAAACCAATCCAAAGGAACAAAAAACAGCATAAAAAGGGGGCGTCCAAGTCGGTGAGACTGTGCCGCTCCACCAGGAACATCAGAAACATCCCTGCTCAATAAAGGAAGAAGATCCAGCACCAGCTCTGAAGGATCCTCACTCGTTGGGAACACTCCTGCTCAACCCACAGGCCCCCTATGCTTTAGGCCTTATAATAAAAGCTGAAATCACTTTAGTTCCGGGAGTGTGTTCCTGTTTATAACAGTAAGGGTTTGAATTGCCACTTTTCTCCCCCACTGCTCAAAAGGAGCTCTCCATACTTAAAAGTCAAGTGAGTTGTTACCCGTTTCTCTAGTAAACAATCTCTTAGCACATTTGGAGCATCTTTCAGCAAAGCTAAGATTCAACTCTGCAGAGGCTGAGATATTTACATCTGCATGTTTGTGTTTTGCTTGCAAACAGCTGATTTTTGCAGCAGCATCAGAGATCTTTTTAGCTGACTGCATAGGGGTTTTTCCTGCCCAGTGTGTAATTATTAAGTCAGGAGGCTCTGGTTCATGATGTAACAGGACACTCACAGCCCAGAATCCAAAACTTTTTATATCATCCAGTAATATTCTGTGAGAAACGACGCTCACTTTTAAAATTGCAAAGGCTTATTGAACCTTAACAAAAATACAAAAAAGGACTGAATAAGGAAAAATTACAACACTGAGAGTCTTCATGACCAGCAGCCATGTGCTCCTCTACAAAATGGATGCTCTGCTTTTTGTACCCTTGGCCCCTCCCAAAGTCTTGTCAGTCAACTCCTTCTCTGCTGTCCATTGGTAGAGATCATTTTCTTACAACTTGATTGGAGGTTAGGTGTTGCCATGCTGCACCTCCTAGCAACAAGCCTGCCCTCCCCTAAATGCCCCGACTAGTGAAAACAATAAAAGGGGGAAGGGAAAGAGGACTATGGGGTGAACATATAAAAATAGCATAACTATACATCTATAAAACTTCTTTTAACATACACGTAGTATTCATCCCTTCATTGTAAGATCCAACCATCGCATTATCCATTTATAACATATTCTATTTTTCCCTGTGGAGCAAAATCTACTCAGATATTCAATTTCTGTTTCCTCTACCTTTTGTCCATATTTTTCTTGGAGATTTGGTGATGGCAGGGAATTAGAGGGAAATAGTGTGACCATATTTATTCTCTGACTATTTTGGGGTCCCTTGGAGAGTTTGGTTTTAATTAGGGATTTCAATTTAAGTTCTGAAATTTCCCTCTCTTTAAGAGGTAGGGTTTCTGTGCTTTTATTAGAATCCAATTAAACATTTGCATTATCAATTTCATCAGTTTTTCTGAATATTGCCATCCCCAGGTGATGTTGTTAATTCTGGAATTTCTTTAACAACCACAGAGTTGGGGATTTTAAATTATGTTAATTCAAATTAATCTTCCAAGGTTTTGGTTTTTTCCTTGGATTCTTTTAGCTCTTTTTTTAATTTGCCATGTTCTCTTACCATTTCTTTTTGCCACTCACGTCCAGCCTTTAAACATGGTGCAAGAGCAACCGTATATTCATTTTTATCTGTCAGCAATTCTCGCTGCCTGTATATGCTCTCTCGGACTTTTTCCCACTCAAATCAGCTGTCCACTGGAAGAGGATTAACACTGTGCCCCTGTAAATAGCTTGATAAGTCTTTAGCCTGCTTGTTTGAATCATTTGCCATTATTCTGCTTCAACTATGCCAAAAAATGTTAGGAATGGATGTGGGGGTTTAGATAAGTCCTTGCCTTTTGCCCAGGCCTCTAGCAGCAGGCAGTAGCTTTATTGAGGCGGCCAGCACCCCAAAACCCACTCTCATTCGCAAGTTCTTTAAAAATGGCTGACTCGGTCTATAATAGAATCAATTATTTATTTAATAAACAGAAAACTAACAGACATAAGACTTAAACTAATACTACACAGGAATAAGGAACAAAAAGAAAAACTACTAGTAGGTATATACAGTGCAGGGTTAAAGGTATCTATTGATGTTACAGCTAGTGAAGAAATAATATAACTTAGGATTCAGTGTATCTTACCATCCAATTGTTGGTGGGGCACATTGTAGTAAACCCCATGGACCTAGGTAAAGTTCCATGGAGAATTGAACAATAGGAAATGCTGAGACAGCAGAATAAGTTCCTGTGTCTCTGACTCATGCCCCAAAGCTTATCTCTGTAACCCTATAGGCCACTATACCCAAACCCTTACCATTGGTCAAGTTTGGATTCCCCCTAACCCTATAAAAAGGGCATACTTTAGCCCATTCGACAGAAGAAGAGCTGTCGTTGGAACCTTCACGGCCTCCCCATGAAATAAACATCGCTGTGGAACCCCAAGGTGCTCCCTTCTCCTCTCTCAACCATCTGCTGCAGCCTCAGCCAAGGGCTACCTACCTAGCAAGCAAAGAGCAGATATCCTAAGAGAGCTTGCAATCACTTAAGAGCTGATAATCACCAAGCTTGCTAGAGGGGAGCCCGTGGCATCAGCCTGGAGCTAGCCTAGCTTTCGGGCACCCTATAAGATGGATTTTGTAAGATGGATTCTTTCGCAATACCCTGAAACTGATAAAAAAATTATCGCTGAAAATTCGTTTTGGGATAAAATTGGAAACAAAATATAGAACTCACAAATTAACCAGGACTTTTCTGCAACTAAGTATTTGCCTTTATTCCATATAATAACTAAAACCATTGAAAAATTTAATAGAGAAAAAAACACAAATCTAGGGACAGACACTTCCTTTTCAAATGCCAATTACAACTGATAAGCTTTCTCAAGAATGTAGCTCGCATGCCTAAAGCTCTCCCCGCCTCTGCCTCTCTCAAGGCAGAAGTGATGCCTTCCACCCTAGATTCTAAGCCCACCTCCCCCCCCCCTGCGGAATCTGCGCCTCCCAATCCCCCGCATACCGACTTATCTACAACTGCAGACATCCCCTTTCCTCTCTGTGACCGTGGTCACATGGGCTTTCAGGATGAGAGAGAGACGAGAATGTTGATTCTATGATCAGAAGGCTTGATATATCATTTTATGATCTATATACAACATTATAACTATAGTAAAAAGAAATAGAAGGAAAAGGTTTCTCAGAAGGCTAAGTTAAGAATAGAATCGAAAGAATGATAACAAAGATCTGTGTTTCAGCAGAGAGCGAGAGCCAGCTCTGCTGTGAGTGGTCAGTAAATCCAAACATCAACAGGAGACCAATCACAGGTTCACCTGTTGCATTCCACAGCAGCAGATAACGATTGTTTACACTTTGTTGCTGAAACTTCTCAGCTTCAGCAGGAAAAATCTTAATGAAAGGATTTTAATGAAAAGATATCTGTGACATGTCACCTTTTTTATTTAGTTAAATTAAAAAGAAAAGTGTTTGTAATTTTCTCTGCTGTGCACATGCAGAGGAAAGAACAAACACTTGACAGGTTAATTTTGCCAATCCNGAAAATTTCTAGAATATCTTGCCACAGCCCTTTATTGAACAACTTGGGCTGAAGCTAATTTTGGCACTTCAGTGCTTCAGAGCTGCTGCCAGCTATTTCAATCTTTTTTATTTAATTTAATTTTTTTTTTTTTTTTTGTGGAAGGATCAGGAACCCCAGACCTGGCCCACAAAACGGTGGCCCAGGACCGGAAGGGGGAAGCAAAACCCCCAAACCCAGCTGGGAGGTGGTCCTGGTCCAGGGACCCGAGCCCAACAGCCCAGGTCCAGCCCTCCAGGCGGGCTCTGCATTCCCACAGCCTGGCACCACACTGCCAATGGAATGGCAGAATGGGTGACCAAACGCTTCCTCCCCCCAAAATCACCAAGGCATTTTGGCAGTGGGGAGACAGAAACTGTCCCAAGAACCCTCATCTCGGGTCTAGGAATGTTTGTTCCCCACGGCAAGCAAGCCATGATCGTTTCCCGCTGTGCCCTCTGCCTCTGCAATGCAAATGCAAAAGGTGTTGCTCCCATCTGCCTCCCGGCACCACGCCAACCTTCTCAGGCCTGGGGACCGGGGGCAGAACTTTCGGGGCCCACCACCTCCTTACCCCTGGGGCGTGCAAGAGGTGGCAGAGATGGCAACCTCCAAAGGGCAATCCCCGAAAAAAACACTCCCCAACCCACCAAGAATGCTGACTTTGAACGCAGGCAGCCAGGCTGCACCAACAGCCAGCTGTCGAGCCACGCCTCCACGGAAGGAGAGGCCAGCCACCGGGGCCGCTGCTGCAAGGGCAAACGGCCCGGGATGGTCCGAGCTCGAACAAGCTGCCGCTTCCAGGGCAGTCTCTGATGCAGACACAGAAGACGGAGTCCCCAACGGTGGCAGAACTGCCGGGGTGGCCGGTGGGGGCGGCGAGGGTGCACGGGAACATGCCCCTGTTGTGTCGCTTGGCTCCGGGAGCGGCAGCGCAGGCACGCGCTCTGCCTCTGAGGGAGGCGCTGGCCGGCACGGCACGGGGTCAGCAGCGGTGTCTTCTGCAGGCTCTGGGATCGACTGCGGAGGCGCAGCTGCCATCTGCAAAAGCAGCGGAGCCGGTACGGAAGGCAGCCTAGCAACACTGGCGTAATCGCGGGAAGCAGCAGAGGTGACGTTGAATCTCCGTTGCCCAGCAACACTGGCGCAGCCGCAGGAAGCGGTGTTTCTGAGCTAGCAGGTGGGGAAGCTGCGCCCACAGGCTCTGCGGGAGGAACGGCCGCGAGAGGGGCCACGAGGGAAAGCACCCACACCCGCGGCGCTGACCAGGGTGATGCTCGTGGGGCTGGCAAGGGCGGTGCTCGCGGCGCTGGCCAGGGAGGTGCCACCCACTCCCTTCCCCCCTGAGAGAGAGAAGGGGTGGTGGGAAAGATGGCTCCGTCTGAGCATGATCCAAAGGCGCAGAGAAAAAAACTTTTTCGG
>WBNQ01006541.1:16661-78677 GCA_013401375.1 Spizella passerina | reverse complement strand
AATTAAAAATGCACTGTGGGTCCCAGTGTAATGCTCCAGAGACAAGATTTCATTTCCCAGACTATGCCATCAATCTGGGGAAAACAGACTTTAAAAAGCTGATTGAGCACAGGCTGTGCCCAGAGTCTGCATGTGCCCACACTCCCAGGTGCAAGAGCCCAGGTCAGATTTGTCATTATTGCTCCTTGGCACTGCAATGATCAACCAAAAGGTTCTAAAAATACATTCCAGAATGGGTAAAGAGGAATATGATCAGTTAAGCAGCTCTCTAGAGAAAATGGTGGTGCTGTTCAAGCTACAGGCACCCTATGCCTGGTAGTAGCAGTGTGTGCCATGAGAAGCAGGGAATGTACCCCTGCTGGAGGCTGATCTCTGGCTGCACCCCCCATCTCTGCTCTCTTCTGCTTACCACATTCATTTCTCTTTGTTCTAGGATATTTTACTGCATAATGCAAAAAAATCTTTAACTTTTCCCCCTTAAAAAAATTTTCCATCTTTGATCTCAATTTCTTCTGTAGCTACTGCTTTTGCTTTCTCCTTTTCACAAAAATTTTTAACACTGCTAGGATTTCTTCTCTTTTTTATGAGAGAACCCATTCAGTCTGCTGTTCATAGCAGTCCCATGCAAGTCTTAGCTGGGTTTTACAACCAACCTATAATTTCAAACATCTTTATCCTATCGGGCTTCTCTGGCACATAGTCTGGGCTCCCTTTCCATGCATGGCCCTGCTCTTACCCCTGAGTATTTCTGCAGCACAACCATCACTGCCCTGTGTGGGTCTTATGGAATCTGCACTTGGTCCATGTGTGCCAAAGCTTTGCACAGAGTGTGCAAAACAGTACAGCAACAATTGCAACCAAGGCTGGATGCACAATTTCACACATGCACAGGATAAATTGGCAAACAGAAATGTGGACAATGATAAGGCCAAAACCCACAATATCATGTTGAGTGTCACATGATAATTTTGTTGGGTTTCTGCAATGTCACTGCCCTTCTAAAGGCAGTTGCAAGATGCTTTTTGTTTATCAGTCTGAGTGTTCCTTTCTTGTCTGAATAATGACCTTTTTGGTTCTGTGCAGCACCTAGGGGAGTTACTTTCAATGGTGAGCACACAAGAGAATGAGTGAGCACTAACACAGAACAGCTTTGGTCTCCCTGAGAATGAAACAGGGTTTTATTTCTCACCAACTTTTACATACATATCAGGCTGTGCTTGCACAACAAGTGGTCACTTAGTGTTTTACCTTCTGTCTTTCTGAGTACAGAGCAAACAAGGATTTGTGGTTTCCTTCTCTATCAAGAATAGCAAAACTGAAACAGTAATATTCCACACGTGTCTTCATTTATGGAAGTGATCTTCTCAGAGGCTGGAGAAACAATTTTACTGTTTCAGTTTAAAAGAAACCATATTTAAAATAAGAGTTTACTTTTAATATAAGGGTCTTTCACCATTGAAGAGATATCACTGGTACTAAGTTATTTCTGCTTGGTTCTGTTACCCCAGATTTATGTCATTTCTACAGCATCATGCCAGTGTGTCAGCTATCTGAAATACTAAATACCTTTTCACAGAGTGAAGCAGTCAGGTGCCTTAATTTCCAAGAGAGATACAAGTTAGTTCCAGTTGCAGATCTGCATCACTGGTTGGAATGACAATGTTCTCATTCCAGGAAGAACCTGAAACCCAAGATTTATTATAATATAGGCATTTCATGCTATCTCCACAGCATCCACATTAGAACTGACTATGTCCTGCCTGATAGAAGTATGAACAGAGCCATGCAATAGTGTCCCCTTCTTTCCTCTCTCTTGGCAGTCAGCTGGTCTTCTCAATATTTTCCTTCTGCTTTTCACCCTTGTGCTTTCCCCTTACTCTAGATATCCTAATTTCTCCAAATGCTTCCAGTGTATGAACCTTAACTTCACCATAGAACTTCAGAATCAGCTTAACTTAGGTTGAAGTTCCTAGAAATTAGGATAAATTTGGATTTAAATGGCATAAATTAGGTAAATAATTTTTAGTAGAGTTGAGTCTGAATTGAGATTTTGGGTCTGGGCCTGAATTTGTGTTAGATCAAACTGGACATAGTTTTGAAAAACCTACAAAGAGGGAAAAATGAGTTTCAAGACCAAAGTCCTAAGCCCTGGATTTAAGTGCTCTTGTATCTAAGGTTCTATTTTCCCACAGCAGATAGATACAAAACTCAGATCTATAGTTTTGGCTGTGGCCTATCTCATAGTTCTGTCTCACAGCTCAAATTTACATCCTTGCAATACACATTAATAGTGCTCTCTGTCCTTCTGCAAAGACATCAGATTTCAGCTCTTTAACCAGCGATGCTGGGTGTGCCACCTTGTTCTGTACCTCCCTGTGCTTGTCACACTCGCTGCACACCCACAGCAGCTGCAGGTCTGATTCTTCATATGCCACACTCCCAAACAGCCAGCAGCAAATACAAACTCACCTGTAGGCATCATTCATGAGATCTGGGGGCTGATTTGATTCCCACCAAAATCATGGCAAAAAGCTCCTCTGATTGCTGTAGGATCAGAACTATCAGTCTAGAAATTAGGATCTTTCACTCAGTGTTTGTCCAATTATAATACGCCACAAAATGCCTTTTTTTTTCTATAAATAAAATAGTCAGAAAAAACCTTTGGGAAAATTCAGTGTCTAGGACAGGAAACCATGGTAGAAGAATAAGGGTTTTTCACATCACTATAGTCTCAGGACACAAAGTTTAACATGCAAATTCCTGTCATGGACTACACCCCTGGGTCTGCAGTCATTAGAAATGCCAGATTGCGGTCATAGCTTGTCTCTGGTGTGGAACTGACAACTGTGATCTCTGAAGGGAAAAGAGATCAGGTGCTGGAGGGATGGTAAAGAAGAGAAATGAGGAGTTAAAAATAGAAGGATGTCCTGACATCTTGGTAAGCTTGGCTCAGCCAGTCAACCTAAGCTTGGTTATGTGAATAATACTTAAATCCTGAATTTTGGGACTGGTACAGAAAAATCTTTGTGAAGCACCAGACACTGATGAAGAACATCACAGTCTTGCTGTATGCATATCAGCCTCTGCTGAAATCTAAACCCTAGAGCTCTTCAAACATTTTTATTTGTTCATGATTGAAACTACACTGAGGATTAATTAACCTTTTTGCTTTCCAGCAAGATATCTGGAATTTTGCCACATTGTCCTCATTTAACACTTATCTACAGAAATGCAAGAATTAGACTGTATTCTGTTTAAAAGTGAGAAATTGTCATGGGATAGTTTGATTTAACAACTAAGAAACTCCTTGGAGTTACTAGAGACATATTTTTAAAGGATTTTCTAATGTAAAAACTGGCTGGCTTGACTTCATTTGAGGGCTAGGAAAACAGGTTGCTCCTTAGCTGAGCCTGAGCAAGCTAGATTTTACCCTTGATTGAGCTGGGAAAGCCCAGTGGTGAACAGCTATAGAGAATATTTATAATGAAAGAACTTGGGCAGCCAGCACAGCTTACTCAAAGGCTACATGGAAATTCATGGCTACTACTGTGAAAACAGGGCCAAGAGAAACAACAGTGGATCCCGTTTGATAATTGGAATTATGATTAACAAAATGAGAGACTGCTTTCCATTCCCCTGGCCCACAAAGGCCCCTCCCATCAGGAGTACCTGGCACAGCCATCAGTGAACCAGCCAGCTAAGGCATGGCACACAGGGCACTTCGGGCAGTCAGGCACCAACAGGTCACTGATTTTGGGAGAGGTGCTGATTACGAGGGCTAGAATTAGGAGGGAGTGAAAGTGGAGTTCAAAACACAGACAGACAGTAGGAATAGATGGTGAAGTAATAATTTTTGTGTGCCATATAGTTAGAAAAGATGTGATAATATCAGTAAAGGATTTCACAATTTTCCTTTGGAAAGTATTTATCTTTTCCTGGATGTAGGTGTCTTCTGCAGGCTCCTCTCTCAGAAGTGGAGCTTTCTGTTACAGGTGCCTTAGTTGCTCTAAGATCAAAGCTGGCCCTGGGCCCTGACAGTTGTACCTAAGTACAACTTTTTGGAGCAGTTCCCCTGTTCAGCTGAGCTCTGAAGCACACACAGCTTCTCTCTCCTAAGTTACTCATCAGCTGAGTAATGTAGAGCCAAGCCAGTGTTTGTGAGTGTACCCACTGCATAGTTCATGCAGTATAGCTGCCTGCAGAAAGAGACTGGAAGAGGAGACCCTCTGAGTGCTGTGCATGGGAATTACAGGCAGAATGTATACTTAAAAGTGGCATATCCAATGGGCTAGCATAGCACTGAAGTTAGGTGGCTTGAAATAGGTGTCTGTCTGCTTGTAAGACCTGGAGGGATCCATCTGCATGAATAGTTTGGCTGGGGATTTTTTTTCTCAGCTGGGGAATTTTCTTCCTCAGTTCTGCTGTAGTTTTTGTGTGTGTTCAAAAAGCAATTATATGAGGTTTCACTCCTTGAAAATGATGGAAACATTGCCAGCCATGCCACTAGCAGTGCCTCTGCCACACCAGTGTGCAGCTCAGTTTTACCATCTGATTTGTGTATGTAGACACAAGCTAAATGAACATCAGCATGCACATGCAGCCAAGACCTACAGAAAGACTGAGATTTTAAAATTCCATGTAAATTCCTAAAAAATGTGACACTCTCATATACATATGTTTTTCCACATTTCCACATTATCATTCAAGTTATGGTAACAAAAATTTTGTTCTCCTGCTGTCTTGTTTACCTAATAAAGGCTATTTATGTTATTGAGCCAATTTTTATATAAATCCTTAGACCATAACCCCCCTTATTTGTCAAACTGTGTGAGAGTATGAAACTGACTGGAAGTCCAGTTATGTCTAAGTTATCGATGGCCCTGGGCCACAGACTATGAACAGAACTACAAAACCTCCTGGAGAAATGGGTCTGCTACTGAGAAAGTTTTAGGGTCATAGAAATGGAAAATTTGTACATCCACATTCTCACAGATGAGTGTTCAGGCATTCACAAAAGGATACAGGCCTTCATTAAGACATTTAATTGTGATGGTTGAGCTCCTACTAGTTATGATCAGTAGATGATTCTTCTTACATGATAAAAAAAACAAAAGGAAGAATGTAAGAGAAGCTTTTTAAGCCTTGGAGGAAGGCTGAAAGGGGAAAAAAAGACCATCTCTGCAGCTCTTGAAGTCTGCTGAGTTTAAAGACCTTAGTGAAGCAAATGAAGACTGTCACGGGAAAACAAGAGAAGATCTGCAAAAAAAGCTGGTGACACACAGATTTAAAACTGAATCATCAGAAAAAGGGGCTTAGCTTGATGCTGTTGAGGAGAATAAATCCCTGAGGCAATTAACTTTTTTAGTTCAGTGCTGTGAATGAGTCATTTTTTAGGGAGAGGTAGCATCTTTTGCTCAAACAGCACATGATATTGCAAACTGGGGATGGAATCACAAAGGTAAGAGGGAAAAAAAGTAGGAATGAGAGCAGGGAGAAGGGGAATGTAATGTTCACTGCAAGAGTAGGGTAAGCAGGGCTGGGAATAAACAGCAAGCAGCAAACACAATCTTTTCTGAGAACCACTGGGAGTGAGGGCCGAGGATGTAGTGAGCTGGCAGTGAACCAACAGCTGAGGAAATGGTGGAAGAAAGAAGGGTTGAATTCGTGGAAAATTAGTTTTCTTTCTCTGGGAAAGAGGTTGGTTTGTTTTTGACAGTCTTATTTGAACAGAAAGAGGAATTTGTGGAGACATCACTTCCAGAAAATCTTAACCTTTTCCTGACCGGCTGTGGAGCGGCAGCTGCTTCAGACACTGACTGTGCAGTGGCCCCAGCCATTCTCATTTTTTACTACCACGAGTTTGAAACATCACGGGTCTTTATAACCTTTGATACAGAGACTTTCAGTTCTTCTGCCATAACCTTTAGTGGCATTATACCACTGGAAGCACAAATCTCCTTTCTGGGCTATAACTCACATCCATAAATGTTATATGCTTACACCCAGGGACATAGTGTCACAGCTTTTAATGTAGTGAGGACTGATTGCTAGGATCTCTGGGAAGCTAATTTCATTACCTCTCCTCCATACTTTGAAGTAAGAAAGTTACATTATGTTCTTTTTGTTCATCAGCACTTGGGGTACTCAAATAGCCTGAGTGAGGAGGGTTCGGAGGGAAATCAGCAAGTTTTATTTGTTCCACAGAGTCAGGTGTGCAGTGCAGCAAACGAATAGTTAAACTTGAATTGCAGTAAATCATGCTAGGGTGGCACAGGAAAATAAAAGCCAGCAAGAAAGGCTAATTCTAAAAATAAAGCAGAAGTTGTTTGTTAGGGTGGTCCGGAAAGAAATAGGGCAGTAAAAATTGTAGATGCCATTTTGTGAAACATTACAGAAATGTGTAACAAATGTGAAGAATTCACTGCTTTATTGTGATGAAAGGAAAACTGTGGCTCAGGAAAATAGGAGTTGTATCCTTTGTATTCCTCAAAGATACTGGCTCTTGGAGGAATAGCTGAAGAGAACTGATGTGAAGTTTTGAAACTGAACTTTCCCTTTGGAAAATGCTGCTCCACATGGTACACGATGTATTTCACAAAGAAGAATGTTGAAAACAAATGGCTTTTTCCATGGGAAAATTTCAAAGAAATTCAAAATTGAATTGTGATATTCCACTTGGATATTCTCTCCTTGTTTTATTTTGATTCCCCTGCATCACTTTTCCTGACTTTTTACTGTTAGTACTCTTGTTGTATTTCCGTATGTATTTATATTTTATTTGTGTACAGGCATGTATGTGCATGTCTGTATAGTGCGATGATCTTTTAACACTATTAACATTTTTTACTAATTGAAATATTTTGAATTATTCATGTAAAATATATGATCTGAATTTTTCATCTCAAATCTGGTTAAAAACACACTCTAGAATACTGGAAATTCCCCATGTCTTAGTGAACTCCATTTCCTGAGAAGCTGTGCTGCCAGCTGGTAATTTGGTTGGAAAGCATCTCTCCAACATCTACATTTCTGTTCTCTTATTTAAATAGGTAATGCTTATTTTCTTCTTGGTACTTCCCCTGGATAGTTAGAGTGATGTGAAAAATCCTCAAAACCTGTCAATTAGTGCTCCTTCAACTGCAATATAGTAACTGGCCATAAACTCACAGCACCACAGAGTAACTGAGGAGGGACCCCTGGACATTGGGTAGTCCACCCCCCTGCCCTGCTCAGAGCAGGTCAGCTGGAGCTGGCTGCTCAGACCATGTTTAAATACCTCCAAGGATGGAGACTCCACAGCCTCTCTGGGCAGCCTGTGCTAGGGCCTGGCTCCCTCCACAGTGCCAGCAATTTCCTTGTATCCAGCTGGAATGTCCCGTGTTGGAGCATGTGTTGCTCATGCTGCCCCTGTGCATCTCCAAGGAGAACCTGGTTCTGTCCCCTCTCACACTCCCATGCAACAGCTGCTGTTTTCACTGGGCATCTCCACCAGTTAGCTGCACCCAGAGTGTACTCTGCTGCCTTGCAGCCTGCACAGCAGCTACAGCTCAGGGCTGTGCTGACAGGTGTGGAGTGGCAGCTTATGAAATACAATAACACGATTGTAAACACTTGCTGCATCATATCATCAGCTCTGCTTTTATCTCTTACAAGATAATAAAAGATAAACCTTTATTCGTGGTTCCAATCAATTGATTTGTACCCAGTATGGATGAAGGATTTCAGATGGTGCTGTGTGTTTTGCAAACACAGTAGGTCTGTCTCTGCTCAGACAGTACTGTGGTTTGCTATCTGGATGAAGTCATGGGGCTTCTGGAGGAACCTACAAGCTTATGCAAAAAATATTTTTAACCACTCAATGATTATCTATATCTATATTTTTAATCTAGGGAGTTGGTTTGTTAATTCAAGAAAAGTGCACTTGACCGAAAGAAAATATCTGTATGGTAAGGATTCTACCAGTTATCACACCCAACTAATCTTCTAATTTGTCAGTTTATGAAATATTTGGATTAGAAAAGGGGCACAACCACTTTGTGCTGGCTGGCAAAAGGATTTGCTGGACTCTTTGAGGCTTGTGTGGAGTTCTAAAGAAGAGGAATGGTGCAAGGCATCGAAGATAGGTGCAGACTGAACAACAGGAGGGGTGGTTGGCAGGAAGGGCTGTCCCCAGAGTGCTGATTCAGCAGCCAGGAGCTTATTGTGCAAGAGGAATGGCACTTTTAAGGTGTTTACATTCTCTTATCAGACCTGTCAGTGTAAATAATGCCTTTGTCAGCAGTATGGCTGTGACCAAAAAGCTTTGCAAATGCAGTATAAGGACTGTCTGGACCTTAGGAAGGTAAATCATGCTATTTGAGCCTTTGGATATCCTTTGAAAAGAGACAGGAGAGATATGATTTTGCCATGGTCAGAAAGTTTGTTCATCCTATTTCATCTAATTTCAACCTTTATGGCTCCATTGCCTTCAGAGAACCTATGCTGATTTAAGGTATTGTTCAAAGTACCCAAGTGCTCTGTGATAAGAAGTGCTGGAGTTATGCATTATACCCTTATATATAGGTTATAACTAGTTTCATAATGAGAAGTCTTCCTTACTGTGTGACCATTAAAATTATATATGTATGTATATTTGCACTATAGAGTTCTCTAGGAACCTCTTTTAGGCCAGTTACAGCAACAGGTTGTATCTTCTAGGATACTTGAGGAGCAAACAGAGAAAATGCCAGTTTAAAAAAAAAAAAGAGACAGAGAGGACATTTGTGATTTTAAATGTTTTAACTTATAAGATAAGGAGTTTTCATTCCTGCTCCAGTCTCACATAGGAATCTGGAGAANGGGAGTTGGTTTGTTAATTCAAGAAAAGTGCACTTGACCGAAAGAAAATATCTGTATGGTAAGGATTCTACCAGTTATCACACCCAACTAATCTTCTAATTTGTCAGTTTATGAAATATTTGGATTAGAAAAGGGGCACAACCACTTTGTGCTGGCTGGCAAAAGGATTTGCTGGACTCTTTGAGGCTTGTGTGGAGTTCTAAAGAAGAGGAATGGTGCAAGGCATCGAAGATAGGTGCAGACTGAACAACAGGAGGGGTGGTTGGCAGGAAGGGCTGTCCCCAGAGTGCTGATTCAGCAGCCAGGAGCTTATTGTGCAAGAGGAATGGCACTTTTAAGGTGTTTACATTCTCTTATCAGACCTGTCAGTGTAAATAATGCCTTTGTCAGCAGTATGGCTGTGACCAAAAAGCTTTGCAAATGCAGTATAAGGACTGTCTGGACCTTAGGAAGGTAAATCATGCTATTTGAGCCTTTGGATGTCCTTTGAAAAGAGACAGGAGAGATATGATTTTGCCATGGTCAGAAAGTTTGTTCATCCTATTTCATCTAATTTCAACCTTTATGGCTCCATTGCCTTCAGAGAACCTATGCTGATTTAAGGTATTGTTCAAAATACCCAAGTGCTCTGTGATAAGAAGTGCTGGAGTTATGCATTATACCCTTATATATAGGTTATAACTAGTTTCATAATGAGAAGTCTTCCTTACTGTGTGACCATTAAAATTATATATGTATGTATATTTGCACTATAGAGTTCTCTAGGAACCTCTTTTAGGCCAGTTACAGCAACAGGTTGTATCTTCTAGGATACTTGAGGAGCAAACAGAGAAAATGCCAGTTTAAAAAAAAAAAAGAGACAGAGAGGACATTTGTGATTTTAAATGTTTTAACTTATAAGATAAGGAGTTTTCATTCCTGCTCCAGTCTCACATAGGAATCTGGAGAAAGAAGGAAACAAAAATATTACACTTCTTTTTCAACCAGAGATGAGTTTTCAAACAAGAATCTAAGCACCTGAGTCTCTTACAGTCTCAAAAATACTTAGCATTATAAGCTCCAGAAGGACAATTAGATTCCCCAAATCAGTAATTAATCTTTAGAAAATTAAGCTTGAATATTAGTCCCAGAGTCAGTGTGAGGTGACTGAAGTTATAAAGATTTACATTTCCTTTTTAGTCTTTGTGCATCTTTTCAAAATGTAATTAAACTAGCAGCTGAAGATGCTAAATTGCTTGCAGCAATAAAACTACCCCACTGTATAAATCTATGATACACTCCTGCTCTGAATAGTGTGCTCTTCTCAAATAGGGTACAGTCACATCATAAAAGGTATAGGGAAGGTGAAGAAATATCACTTAAGACATGGAATAGCTTTCATATCAGAAACACTTCAGTAGACCAACGTCCCTGAACCCAAGGAGAGGTAATGAGAGAGGATAAACTAGCAATTGATAAATGGAGCGGAAGGGAGAAAATGCATTGGTTGAACTGCTTACTCTTTCTTGTGGTAAAGATTTAGGTGGGATAAAACGAAATCATCAGGTGGGAAATTTAAACAAATGAATAAAAGGAGATGAAACGATGTAACATGTTGTTAAAAAGAATTAATTTGTATGAGGTATTATGGATACTGGGTGCCTCTGGGATTTCAAAAACAGATTAAATGAAAGTAAAAAGTTAAGCATCAAGTACACTGAGAGCTCTAAAAGGATACTGCAAGCCAAAGCAATACTGAAGCAATTAAATTTATTCAGTAAAGAACTTTTAAACATCATTTTCAGGAACACATTTATTCTGTTTTCTCTTCTTTTATCATTCACCCCGCTACATCCTGTTTTTAAATTGAGCTGCTCGGAACACGGACTATCCTGCATGTTTGTTCAATACTTCTGAATTGGTGTTCCATAGAGTGACAAGTATTTTTGTGGTGCTTTCTAAATGATAAGCAATACTGATTAGTTTCCCCACTAGTGCCTGGTTGGTGTGTACCTGGTTGATTTTTAGAAGGAAAATAACTTAAGTAAAAATACCTTGAGTCGAATCAACAGCAGATCCAAGAATCAGTGATGCTGTTGCCATGCTTGTCTTCTTTGCATGTCCTGCTGACATCTTGATGTGCAGGGAGGGGACTGAACAGAAGCGGTGTCACTGGGGCTTGTACAATAAAGGTGAACCCTTATGCCAAATGCAAATAAGTATCTTTGCAAATTTTGCTATAATAACAGCATGGAGCTATAAACCTTATCACATAGATGGAAAAACTCAAGAGAAACGTATCAGTTTTAAAGCTGAATTTCTACACATGCCACGGAATCTTTCTCGAGGCTAGGTGCAGATTATTAGTGCTGAGGTGCCTGTGGCAGTTTGGGTGGGAGACACAGAGAGCATCTCCTGGATAAAACTGACATAAATAAGCATCCTGAGAAGCTGTGCAAGGCCTCTCCTGTGGCAGCTGCCTGCCTGTCACAGACAATGTCAATGAGTGGGGGTTGAGCTACACCTCTTCAAAAAGCTTTGTTGAAACAAACAAATAAAATGCTTATTACCTGCACACTACCACACAGGTAAGCCTGGGGAAACAAATTATGTAAGAGAAAAATGTTCTAAATGAACCCCAACAGCTTAATCTCATTTTTTGTAGCTGTTTATAAAGAGCTTTGTGGATGTACTATTGAGGATGATTAAAGGATATTTTTTCACCCCCAAATTAGGTGATTCTTTGATTGAAAAGGCTAAGGAAATAGTTTTAGAGTTAAGGACCTTCAGCTCCCATAATTGTGAGCAAGCTCCAGTGCAGAGATCTGGCTGCCTATGTTCTATCCCTGTATTTTATGGCAGACAAGGTCTTCAGCTACTGTATTGAGCCATGGCAGCCACAATAATAGAGTTCAGGCACTAAAACCTGCTTACCTTGGTGCCACATCAACAGTCTAATGCTGTACCTGGCTCCTGTTGGCATTTTAAAATGACAACAGAAGTCCTCCCCCTGAGCAGACAAATCCCCTTACCCTTCCCCAAGTTTTATTTTTAAGTGCCAGCAAATAACTTGTAATTGTCAATGAATAGAAGCATTACTGAAAGACAGTATGTTGCTTCCTTGAAGGTAAATAATTTACTGAAATCCAGGCTTTAGGCAGATGACTTTATAAACTGCTTTTGCTATTTCTTCAGTACAGTATATGCAGATTAGCTGTGGTTTGTAATCTGCAAAGGCGTTATTGTTTGCATTATCCACATAAATCTTCCAGCATCTGTGTATTTCATAAGGGTAAAAACATTCCTGCCTATTACAAGAACAGACTATTGTAATAAACTCATGTTATGACAGACTGTAATTACTGCAAGCAGTCTCCCAAAGCCTACAGCCAGGGTGTTGCACTGAAACACGAATATTTCCAGCAGCCCAGAGAGACTCGGCAGTACCATCGGGCTGCACCACCAGGCGCGTTTGCCGCCGGCGCTGCCCGGCCGCAGGGAGGGAGCCCAGCAGCCCCGCTGCAGGGCAGAGCTCGCTGCCCTTTGCCCGGTGCCGTGCGAGGCCAGGCGGGGCTGCGGCCGTGCGCCCCGAGCTGCTCCGAGCGAGGGACGGGACGCGCACGGCCCGGGGCACTCCGCACACAGCCCAGGCTCCGCCTGCTGCGGGCACCCACAGGCTCCCACCGAACAACTGGGACGCGAAGCACTGACCGGACAAGTTGAACTTTCCAAAATCTGCCCCCAGAGCATTCTGAAGCTGTCGGAATGATTCTCTGAACTCGGCACACACGGGCATCCTGCAGAGATCTGCAAAGATCTGTGCTAGTGCTTGACGATAGCAGCAGATCGAGCCAGGAAACTGCTCTGATCTCAGTTAAAATCTTAGAGGGGTTCTTGTGGCATGCAAAGAGTGAGCAGAAAGGTTAGCTGCATGGTTGCTGCTCAGCCATGAAGTTGTATGGTATGTATGGTAGTTAGATTACAATTTGATGGCACTATCTCTCCCTATGCTTCCAAGTTAGAAACTGGGCTAAGAATTTGCTCCTCCAGACAACTGTTAGACTTCTGAAAAGCACTTTTCCCCATGAAATGGACTTTGAAAAGTGCCTGACAGAAAAACAGTACAACCTGACTGCATTAAATTAATTAAAAATTTCTTAATTAATAGCTCTCAACACGATTTTAAAGGCTTTATTATGTAAAGAAGCCATTTGCAATACTGATTGGCTTCACCTTCAATTTCCATGAATCTGTGACTGTTTCCTGGGCCTGTAGTCTCTGTAGTTCTCTGGGAACTTCTCAGGCTGTAAATCCATGACTACTAACACTGGATCCGTGTTTGACTGGATCTCCCAGAAATACATGTTTGATTCAGATCAGGTGTGGCGCAGGATCACATTTCTGTGTAATCACCTCAAGCACTTTTTTGTTGCCTCTCTGTGCTGGCCTGGCTGGTGAAAATCTAGAGGAGGTCAGGCATAGATCCTGCAGATCCTCACCAGTCCGAGTGAAGCCATCAGGGATTTTTTGGTATTGTCTGAATTGTCAGAGTGAGTTTATACTATATCAGTGCTTTGCAGATGGGTTTCTGGAGTTTGTGATCCCAATCAATATGCTTCAAATCCAGATATACGCAGCTTTTTTCATACCAGCAGTAACAGCTTTCAGTGTAAAGGCTGTATTTCTCAGCCCTCTGACCTCAGGGCAAGTGTATTGCTTTGTCCTGCCACAGCAAGGTTGTACAGGAAAAAGCCCCCGACCAGTCTAACCCTGTGTTGCTGCTTGATACTGTGAGTGAAGTACTACAAATGATATAGAAATAAGGATATTACCTTTTTGCTTATTTTTATTTGCTTTGTTCAATTTTTATTATGTAGGACTGTATCTTTGAAATGCAATTGAGTCAGCTCTTTTCCCTTACTGCTCCCAGAACAATCAAGAAGGAAAATAAAACAACCTCCCCCATGAGGGGGTTGATTCTCCAGGAGAGGAAATGTTTTATATATGTTTCATGTATGCTACATTCCACTGATGTTCAACTAAGTGACACACAAAAGACACATGACTGACACAGGAATGGAAGTGGACTAAGCAGGAAAGAGGCAGAAGAGGGAAGGAGTGATGGATAAAAGTTAACTTGTTCCTAATGAAAGATGGGGACTGGGTTTTGTGCAATGGTTTGAGCAGAAGCTCTTTTTGCCTGCTGGACTTCATTGGAAGCTCTACCTCTCTGTGATGAAGCAGTACACGTGACCCCAGACTGGTTCTGGAGGGTGGCTGAAGCGGTTGAGAGAGGACCAGGAACCCCAGGGTGTGCTAAATCAGAAGCTGGCACGGGTGCTGACCTGCCCTGTGCAGGGGGGCTGGGAGCATGCAGCTGCCCACAGCCACCCACACCTGCCATAGGTGAGGCATCGCTGCAGCTGGGAGCTGAACTGGGTTTATCCACCCTCTTTTTCTAATAGCTACGTGTCCCTCCTCATTACTGTAATGTGCCACTCGTTCCATTGCTGCATGCAATGTGAGCTGCTCATTGCCTCTCCTGCTCCACGTGTTTTTATAGGCCTATCAACAAACTGTGATAAAAAAATCAATCACACACCAAGAGGAAATTTTATCAAAGCAGTGAGGGATGCTGGTTCTGAACTAAACAAATAAAACGTCTCTTATATAGTTCTAGGGAAATAGAGCAGAGGGCCTAAGCCAAGGTGAGGGTAATATTCACAGATATGAATCCTTAAGCAATAGCTTAAAGCAAACATGTATAAGGTAAAATGAATATTATTATGTTTTTAAAAAATTGAAGACTATCAGAGTTGGTTTTCTTTGGAGAGACATAAGTTAGGAGACTCTAGCCTTCATAAATATATTTTCTTTATTTTTATGTTGTCATGGTTGTACTGACTAGGGATTACCGAGAAGTTTTACTGTTGGTGTACATGTATGAAAGACATTTTGGATAATGACATATATTTATGTACCAAGACATTCATTATGCAGTCTAATTATGAAATTCAAATATTAATTATACCATTCATGATGCAATTATACAATGACATTTATTCAATATACATGCATATATATATACACACATATATATATCTGTGTCAAAGAAACATTTTTAACTGCCAAAACGAACATTTTGGACAGTTTGTAGTAATTTCTTTTATGGGGACCTATGCCACACCCAACCACAATCAGTGATATTAAAGAATGCTCTGCCTATTTAAAATTGGCTTTCTGAGGAGAAACAAAAAGAGACATAAGAAACATAACTGAGATTCTCTTGCAGCTGAACTACAATTAAATCCACAGTTGCTACTGGAGTCATATCTTCTAAACAAAGTGAAAGACAGATCTATGTTCTGTCATACCACACCACAGTGGAACTGCAAAGAGAACCAAATTTCTTCTGTTTCAAAGGAAAAGCTGAGTCATGTTTGTGTTCACTCAGGAAAGGCTCTGGCTGGGAAAGAGCTGAGGCAAATGCAAGCTGGAGTGGTTTTCTACAGTTGAAAGACTTCTTACAGTGGGTGTAGGGAAGTGAACTTGAGCTGGTGTGAATATAGATGAGCTTTTAGATATCTCCCCTGCTGGCCTGACTGACGGCACCACCAGCATGTCACAGTCTAGCAGAAGAGACTGTCTCCCAGGAGAGGATGCTGTAAGAAACTTGCACTACAGATGCATAACAATTTCAGCTGTTGATGTCCCTGATGGGTCAAACGTCCGTGAAGGAAAGGGGCACAGCGTGCATGGTGGGTCACTGAGGTGAGTGTTATCAGCCTTGTGCTCCTGCAGGTGTGCATGAGCTCTGCCTTGCCCCAGCTGAGCGGGGCTGTGGGAGCTGCTCCGGTGACACGGGCACAAAGGTGCAGTGATCCCTGATGGGAGGTGTCCTGCTGCTGTGTGCCTCCTCGCTGACCCCCATACAAGGATCTCCATTTCCCTGCAAATGCACACAGACATGCAAAGCCATGCTGCCAAAAACATGCCCTCAGTTTTACTGCAGCGCATAAAGGTTTTATGTGCTTTATCCATAAATCTCACTTTGTTAGCTCTCTCTCTTTTCAGTTCTCTGTGGGGGAAGGCTGCCTAGCAGTCATGCTGCAGAAGACTTGTAGCAGTACAATAAAGTAAAATTTCTGCCTCTGAGAAGCTGGTTGTTTCAGTATTTTTAAGGTACCAAAACATTTTCCCACACAATCTTTTAGTTTTAGGAAGTCAAAGCATTTCACCTGTAGATAGAGAAGGTATACTGCAGTATGTCTGTATTAGATACCACACAAAACGAAAGAAGGTTTGGATCTGAATCTTGGTGGAAATGGCAGGAACTTGAGCTGATATTTCAGTAACTAATTATTAAAACCCTATCCTTTTTGATTTTTTTAAACTGGATTAAATTTCTGATAGTACTATACTGTGAAACTTGATTGGCAAATTGATAAAGTAAGTAGAGAAATATGATGTTTCATAACAGGAACAAATTCGCCACGTTAAAGAAGAAGTTAGAGAACGAGTTATAAAAAAGACTGTTTCCAGCTCAGTAAGACTTTGATATATTTTGGTGTGATTTATTACTTGGACAAATTTGATGCCTGATATTAAACTCACCTGTTCACCACACTGTAAATACATACACAAAACTCTTTTGCTTCCTGTTAACCATCAATTGCATTTGGATTGCCACATTCATAAAAATTCTCAGATCTGTGCCTCAGCTATGTGATTTGTAGGCCTTCTCCCAGACAGGAGCACAGCACTTTAACATGTAGGGACATGAAAACAGCACGGATGTGGCAGATGTTGCTGAAGAAAAGATGAATGTCAATTGCATTTTCCCACAACACCCTCATCTGTGTGCCCTACACATTGACAAAAAACTTGGTGAATTGTTTCAAATATATTTCTCTTACTAGCACCCTGATAGATAAAAAAAGTAATGCAATATTTGCAAATACTCAATTGTTTCTTTTTCCTTTCAGACTTGCAGTTGACAGAAATACAAATCACCTTATGTTTCACAGGAGGAGAACAGATTGTGGAAGGCACCAATTAGCCATATCACTGATTATCCATTCCATACATTTGAATTCTAATTTTTTAGCTAAAATTCAGCATTTCAGTTGGCATCCTTGCTCTGTTTGGTGTGTTTGTTTACAACGACGTTTTCTGGAGATTAGTGACAAAGGCAAAATCTTATCCTGATTGTTCTAATAAGGGAAAAGATTGCATATGAACCCTAGGGACTCAAAAAATCAGATGAAAAATACAAGGAACAAAAATGTCATTTTGCTTTGCAATCCTATGATTCTTTTGAGACCTGACTCGTGGCTCTGCTATGCTAGGATTTGGCGATGATGATTGTTCATTTCTTCCTCCCTATTCTCCATTCTGTGCTTCCCTGAAGTGTTTCCAGGAAAGAGCTTCTACTTTTCCACTTTTGGTTTGTCAGATCAGCTTTCCTGCCTATATCCCGTTTTGGTGGCCACAGTGGCCCCACATTTCTGTGTTCATCCTCACGGTGTTGCTGGTAGGAGGATGATCACAGCCACTGCAAGTGGAGCAGGGGCAGTGGGGCTGTGAGTACTCCACCTCCAGGCCAAGGGCTCCAGGGTGGGCTGGAGCAGGGGTCCTCTGACAGCAAAGCGTCTGAGTTCTCCTCTTTCTTGTAGTTGTCCTGAGCTCAGATAGCTCACAAGTCCCATCTGCACCTGTGGCAAGAGACATTTCTGTCTCATTCCAGGTGTTCTTGTCCACCTGATAAAGGTCACAGGATATGTTTGCACAGGCAAACAGGCAGAGGCTTCACAGAGACACAGGGCCATGCACTGCATGGGAATTAGTGTGCCCTTGAGTGCACTTCAATGTGTTTGGGTGCATATAAAGTTCATCCCTGTGAGCACCAGCTGGGCTGGCCTAGAACATGCCCTGAAGGTACTTCTGCAGGCAAATCAGATGGATAGGAGGTGGATATGGCCTGGAGCCATGTCTCTGTGATACTTCTGTACCACAGTGGAGTTGAGCTCCAGAGACCAAGGGCTAGACTGATATTTAGACTGGTATCTGGCTAACCTGACCTGGCATATTCTGAGATCATCAGAACCCCCTGCACAAGGTCTGCTTAGCTTGAGAGGCACTTGGTGCAATTTGGCATTGATGATGACAAAAGTAAAGGCTATAATGCACCTACATTTTTGCTGTCAGCATGCATACAATCCTTCCTCCTAAATGTCTCTGAGCTGCTAATACCTGCTTACTGAGTACATTCACAGCTCCAAGTGTTTCCACCTTGCCATCCAATCTGAGACTACATCTTCTGCATTGCACCTGGCCCAAAACACAAGAAAACTAAAAAAACGCCAAACAAACAAAACCAAGCCCCCCCAAACCTCACACAGAGATGCTAGAAATTTAAATCCTGATTCTTCTGGGTTCAAACCCACTTCTCTTGTAAAAAGTGCACAATTCAACAGAGTAGAGGAACTCTGAAGTAGGACTCAGCTCTCAGTTTCTATAAAGTACTTAATCATTCACTGGATGAGGGCTGGACTGTTCACCCCAGATTGGTGCTTTCTGGGCATGATCTCACACCAGGATGAGACAGTATGGTTTTTTCCTCTCTGGCCAAAGAAGCATTTAAAAGTTCTGTGCAAAGCAGTGCCATTGATACTGAGAGCCTGTGTGGCTTTCTTGTTTAGGAGACAGAAGACCTGAAGCCCTGCTCTAAGCCAGGCAGAAGAGAAGGTATCCAAACCTGAATCTTCCACCTCCAGGGTGAGTTCTCTTGCCACTGGGCTACTGGGCGTCGTCTCTGCCACTACATCCTCCTCCTCCTCTTTCCGTGTACAGTCACTGACCTGGTTTACTTGCCTCTGATTGGAAGAAGGAATCTGTTTGCAGCCTGGAGTAAGGCATTGGAGCTTTAGGAGAAGTCTAACTTACTACTCATGCCTCTCCTGGCATTTCCTAAGTCACGTTCAGAATCTTTGCACCATGCTGCACAAGCATCTAAATCTCCTTGTGGGGCAAAAAAAAGAACTAGTAAAAGACACTGGGTGCCTCCATGCCAAAGGGTGAGAATGAAACCTAGATATTACATATTTATCCCTCAGTGTTTTGCCTAAGCCACAAAGCATGTGTCTAAAAGTGGAGGGAACTGCTACTAGCAGTTCTCACATATCCCATCTGAAACAGGACCATCTGGCTCTCTTCTCTCTCTGGAGATCCATCTCTATCTTTGATGCTTTCCTGTGCTCATCTAAGCAGATCCCCATGCCTGGATTGTTCCTTTGTAATCCTTTGGGCAGGGTTTGTGTCTTCCTTTTTGTTCCATATTTGTATCACCATTATTACTATTGACATAACCTGATTTCAACAGGACCTGATGGACTCTTCTGGATATGTTGAAGTTCTTGCAGGATAGGGCCATGGATAATAAGTGTATATGGCCACTTACTCACTTGAAGCTGGCTGATTACCACGTCCATCCTGTAATCTCTTGGCTGTCCTACATACCTTTATTTGGCAGAAGCAGAGCTATTGTTAGCCAGTCAATATTGCCCCACACAATATCAAAAATACAAGATTTCTCATGAAACTTCAGCATTTCTGTTTCTGAAGACAATCCTTAATCAACCCTCACAAACAAAAGGGCTACATTTCAACCCAAAGATTTCTGGTGTGGCAAAGAAACCTAATGAGATGGGAGATAGGCCATGTAGGGTAGGGCTGTCTCTTAGGGAGGGGAGGATTGATGTCCCAGCGCCAAAAGCAATGATTTATTGAGTGAGCCATGGCTGCAGGGGCTGTGAATGATGTGTATCCTCCATGGATTCATCATATGTCTTTAAGTACTGTTTGTGAAAGACATCTCAGGCAAAAGGAACTTGGTATTAAGGACACCTAACTTCTGGTGGTATGTAGAGCAGGGGAGAGAGTAAATTTCCCATGGCTTCCTCCTTAACATCTATCATGATCAGGAGAGCCTAAAAGCAGTGTTCTGGAGGGTGGCTTTGTACTCCAAATACCAACTAAAATGAGAGTGGAAGAATTGGTTTGAGTAGATTTTCTCTTCCAGGGAGTGACAGATGATGAGTACTGATATACAAAATCAGTTTATTTTTTTGTGCAATAACTGGAAGTCAAAACACACTGGTTGTCTGGAGACCAAAAGGCAGAACTGTTTGCCACAGGAAAGCCCATAGGATTGATGGTGAAAAATTTAAAGCAGATTTTGCAACTGGTAGTGAGACATAGTTACAAGTTTTTTCACAAGCTTGAAATTGACATGATGATTTTAATTTTTAAGGTCAGTTACCAAAATGCAATGCTGGCTACTAAGCTTTCTTTCAAAACTAACTGGCATTTGGCAGGGGAAAAAAACTGCTAGAAAGATTTATCTTCTGTTTACTGCAATGCTAAAGGCAGAAATATCAGCGGTCCTTTTTCAGTGATGTTTTGGGAATGTCAGTCCGCTGCCCTACTGGCAGATGGCGTAGGTGGAAAGAGGGATGTTGGTGTTTGGCTCTGGATTTGCCATAGGTACTGACAAATATAAAATGTGTGGAAGTGTCTGGAGACAGTGAACAAAAGCCGGTGTCTCCTTGACTCGAAAACAGAGTAGGCAAGAAAAAAAGTTAGAATTCTTGGAATTCATTTGCATTGTATCGGCCATCAAAACAGATAAGATTTGGGCTATGCATGACAAATGGGACTTTTTGATATGCATGTTAACACCACGTCGTGCTAAGTCGTTCTGAACCGCATACCATTCATTGGCGAGGGTTTTAGCTACAGAAAGAGCAGGAAGTGTCGCAGGCACGCCGCTTTCCCCGCTGAGGCCCTCAGGACAGAGGCCGTGTTGCGCCCGCCGCCGCGGGTGGGGGAGCCGGGGCCGAGCGAGCCCGGGCCGCCCGGGGGAGGCAGGGCGGGGCAGGGCGGGACAAGGACAGCGACACGCATAGGGACAGGCACAGGGACAAAGCGCCCCGGGGCCGGGCTGTTCCCGGGCGGGAGGAGGGCGCGGGCGGTGCCTCCGCGCCGGGCGGGTCCCGCCAGCCCCGGCCCGCGGCCCCAACCCGCGGCCGCAGCGCCGGCCCCGCCCGGCCTGGCCCAGCCCCGGCACGGAGGGCTCCGGGAGCGCCTCGCTTGGGAGCGTTCCGAGCTGCGGGGAAGCTGTTCTGTGCTGCCAGGAACTGAAGGAGAAGTTAAACATTAAATCAAGCCACCCGGCTAACTGTGTTCGAGCTGCTTAGCGGTGTCCTTCTGAAGAGTAGCTGATTGCTCGCGTGTTCAGGGATTCCTGAAACTCCGCAAGAGCTGGGAATCCAGAATAATTTTTGGTAGATAGAATAGGGCCTATTGCAAATCGTGGGCAAAAGAACGACGAGCTCATTAGGGCTAAATTAACGAAAAATAAAGGAGAAAAATACAAGTGATGCTAGTCATCATTACTATATAGGAAATAAATTGATACTGGAAACCTTACTTGCCGCCTTTTTTATGAAATGGCAAATTAGTTTGATACGTGTGATGGAAATGACCAAATTTGATCTAACAACACACGAGACAGCAGTTAAGAATGCCCAACAATATAAAATTACCATGGCACGCGTTAGGCTGATTGAAAGCTGGCCAGCTGACAGGTCTTGGAGTGCCAATGTAGAACCACCACAGAATCATTTGGGTTGGAAGGTACCTCTGTGGTTCATATAGTCCAGCCCCTTCCTCAAAGCAGTATTAGTGTCAGCAGATTAAGGTGCTTGGGGTCTTGTTCAGCTGACTTTGCAATGACTGCACAGGTGCAAACTTGCACAATCCATTATTTAGTGTGAAAGTTCCTCTTCCTTAAACAGATTTGTTATACCAAAGTTTTTTTTTTTTTAAGAAATTGTTCTGATGACACACAAACTAGTGCAAATGGAATTTTCAGAGGATGTTAATGGTGAATAAACTAACAAATGTTAAAACAGTGATGTTATAATTCAAGTTACCTTTGATTGCTTGTTTTAACGTGGTTGAATATACAGTCATTGGAGAGAGAGCAAAAATCTTAGGTCATACAGCTGGCATGGACAAATCTGGGCTGGGGAATAGTGATGTTCAGAGGGACATGATAAACAAGGTGAATAACTGTCTGAGCATGAGTTGGTGGTGTGGGTCACTGAAAAACAAACTTCTGTGACACTTGAACTTAAAAATATGAGGAAATTTATTAGAGAAGTTTATAAAATCGATGTCTATGCTAATCAGTAAAGCGAGCCAGGTTCAGTTCTCTGTCTTTCTAGACAGTTGAAATAGCACAACTTGCCTCCATACACCTGGATTCCCTTGCACAAAGTGGTCTCACCCATACTTGAAGAACTTGTGCCAACATACCCCTCAAACCATGCTAAGGCACTGGCTGACAGACACATATTCCCAAAATGTGCTGTGGAACTAACCATGACATAGTGTGAACAAATGTGTGCCCGTACTTGTGTCCACCTTTAGTTTTCTCATGCAGACACTGCCATTAGTCTCATGCTTAGCAGTGGTTTAACAACTACTGGTGTCCAGTGTTCAGTATGGATACTCACAGGACAGGAGGGATGCTACTCCATTAGCAAGGGTGGAAACTCCTGAGAAATGGCAAATGTGCCTCATAATGGTCATATTTGCTTGGGAGAAGATAAGGAGGGATCTGGCCATAGTCTGTGAACAGTGCAGATAGGTGGGAGACTCTGATGGCCAGAAGCTGAATTAAAACAAGCTTTGACATGAGCAAACATCTGAGTTTCATAGTTCTACTCTTACAAGTAGGTTTATTCCTTGTTCTGTAGCTTAAGATGGGATTCATGCAAATCCTATGGACTATGCTATGCAGGGGGGCAGGATAGATGAGCCCAACAAATACATAAGCTTTGAATCTTTGAATTAATTAACAAGATTTTGAGATGAATGAAAGTTTGGCACTTGAATTCTGTTGTTTGCCAAACAGGGGGACTGACAGAGCTTGAAGACTTCACCATTCATCACTGCCTTATATGACTATATACCAACTGGGATGGTTCCCTGCACAGAATAGAAAGATTTTGTTAATACTTCTTCCTTTTGTATACTTCTTCTGATAATTTACCATTCTCATCTCACAATATGTTATAGAGATGCTGTAGAATCTATCTACTATAGAAGATTTTTCTTCTTCACAACATACTACTTTTTGGTCATTGTGCTTTTATTTCTCTATTAGCCTCCTTCTTCTAGTTGGTAATAATTATTATCAGCTTCCTTTTCCTTTGTAGCAGTTAATGTAACACTGCCCTCATATTTCCTTCCTACGGGAAAGAATGGTTGCCCTTAGCACTTTGAAACTGTGGCTTATTGAACAACTACTACAGTTTCTCAAGAATTTCATAGAATCATTTACACATTTGTCCTTTTATATCACAAGCTGAATAGATTACTGGTTTGGACTTCACAATCTTTAAATGCAACTCATGGGATATAATCCCTTGTGCCAAAAATACAGTTTTGTCATCAAACTCTCTTCAATCCAGTTGTAGTATAGATTTATTTAATTTTCAAATTAGGAAATTGCCTGTATTTTGCGTTTGTTTAGTGGCAACAGAAGACATTCAGCCTACTTCATTCAGCTGGAATATGTGAGTGAGAATGTGTTTTTCTACTCTGGCACCACAGATAGCTCATCATGGATCTAGTAATCTGATCTGATTTCACAGTCTGCAAAATAGACCACCTCTTCACTTATCTTGAACTTCATAAGTGACAGTGTTAATTCATAGCCTTTCAAAAGAATTTTCTCTCCTAGTTCCAGTAACTTGGAGAGTAGTTGTAGGAGGGCACACCTTTAACAGGTCTGCAGAGAGATCATCGTGGTTGCAGAGAGAATGCAGTGGCTGGGCTGAGCACACAAACTGAATGGGCAGATCCTTGCCAAGCTTTTCAGTTGTGTTTGTGAGCTGCACACAGGCAGTGATGCACCTTACATGATGTGCAAGGCCATCTCTCCTATTCCCTGTGTCTGTGCAGATCCTAGCAATTTGCTTTAACATACTTATCATGCTGGGTTCTGTAACACATTGCTTGTGGTTGTGTAACTCCAGTCCCTCATCCAGCTCTTGGTGCTGATGATTAGGCAATTATGTTTTTCTTCTTTTTGTGTTCTTTGGGCTCATGACTAATTTTGTTCTCAACATCTTGATTTTGATGACTGTTCTTTGAGTCTCCATTTTCACTCTCTTTTTTTATTAGTTTTCAGCCTTCCTCATACTTTTCTCCTAAAATTAAGTTCTTCTTCAGGTGTAGAGGCCAGCTGAATGCTCTTCCTCTTCTCTCTCTGTTCCACAGTTTCAAGCCGACTTACTATTTACCTCTGTAGGAATTAGGAATCTGTTTATTGTCTGTTCTCCTGTGAGCATTATATGTCAAGAATTTCTGAAAATGCAACCTTCTCTGGTTTATTCATCTTTTGTAAAACCACCTGAAGTGACAGCAGGTCAGTCCTTTTAAGATGTGGCAATTAGAATTGCTGGTAATTACTGCTTGCAAGTGTAAACAATCCTGCCCATGTGCTGAAGGGACCAAACTAATGCCAGCCAATTACAAGCAATGAGAAGAAAATCATAGTTGCTGGGCTGGTGTGAATGCTGGCAGCCAGGTAAACACAACACTTCACCTGGAAGAACTGAGCTGACTAACTCTCCCTCTGCTCATGTTACATGGCCTCTTTTGAATGCTTTCAGGCCTTCAAAGGGAGTCACAATCCACAATTTGAGAAACATTGCTGGAGTATGATGAGCTTCATAGGAGACTTGTCATTAGTAGGAGAAAACATATCAAAGAGGTGGCTCAGTACTTGTTAAGGAAATTATATTTCTGAAATCCCTCTGGATCATAAATCATCAAAGGACAGTTTGAAACAGACCCACTTGCCTCTTCACACACAACTGACAACAATGTCCTATATATGCTGATAGAGCTCTCTTTTATCCTGGAAAGATATTAAAAGCCATCTGCACTGCATTAATGAAGTGCCAGTCTTGCTTCTATTAAAGACAATGGCAGCTCTTCTGTTAGGTGGAAGTTTGCAGTGGTTTGTAATTTTTAAAGCATTAGGATCCCACCGTGGAAGGTATACTTTATAGGTTAAGCTTTCTGCATGGAAAGCACATGAAACAGAGCAGAAGGCTTTCCTTAGCTTTCCTGGGTAAAAGAAGCTTGGAGGAAACCCTAGGCCAGTGTACACTTCTGTTGGCACTAACAATTTTTGAGGATGGCATAATTAAAAGAGGAATCCTAGAGTGGAAGTGCACATGACCATTTCTCATCAAAGCTTTTCAGATGGGTCCCACACTGCTGAAATCAATGGGACATTCACAGGACAGGATGGAGCTTTAGTGGTTTGTTGGCTGCAATTCTCCATTGACATTTTTCTGGGGCTGCCTGAGGTCAGTGCAGTAACTAAGGATAAAGAGCAGCAAACTTCAGCTACCTAAGTAGTAAACTCAGCTACATTTCACTGCAAAACTTTATAATACTGAAAATTTAGAGGAATTGTGCATGGATTGTAAGTAAAGATTTTGCTCCACAAATTAATTCCTTAAACTGTTGCTAGGTGTGGTTTCAAAACAGTTCTAATTCTACCAATATATCCTCTTAAATAACAATAAAACATGACTCTTCAAGGAATTAGAAATGTGTTTCAACAGTATCCTTTCTGCTGGCATAGCTTTGTTGGTTTGCTTTGTTGTTTTGTATTAGTACTTTACATAGATACAAGAAAAATATTCTACTTAATAAAAATACTGTCTCCTATCAAGAGTGATATTTAATACAAATCACATCAAAGCTCTCCACCACACACTGTCAGTTCTTAGTGATTTAATAAAAAGGCCATCATCTGCTCTGTGCAAGTTTACAAGTCACAGCCTGTATGCAGATGCTGTGTACAAGTTATTGCATTGAACTGGTGAGGCCAATTACAATTTAGAATTGCAAATCATCTGTAGACAATCAGAGTCCTAAATTATACATTGTCATTAATTTAGCTGTGTAAATCTAGAAATTTTACACTACTAAACCAGAGAAAAAACTGTAATATATGGCCCATACATTGAGTCCATAAAGGGACTTTATAAATGGTTTTGTTATTTTAAACCAACAGAAACAAGGTAAATAAAATATCTTAGTGCGCTTTATAGGAAAATTTTTAGGCAAATGATTCTGTTGTTATTATTAGATGTTGGCTTTTAAAATATTAGCAAAATGCAAAGGTTATGGCTTTATTTTCAGTAGTTTATTTTTATTCAATAAACAACATATAGTTGCTACCAGAAAGTTTTGATTTAGTCTAATAAATTAATTAATTAGTCTTAGGGATGTGTTTGAATGTAGATCTAAGAACATTTTGAAGCAGATTATTCTACACAGTGATACCAACCACTGTGCTTTTTCTGGATCACAGTTTCATGATTTGAGGTCATTAAGGAACACAGCATGAGACATAATCAAATCAAGGCCTTTCCTATACCTGGAATACCAAAAATCAAGACTACTACTTTAAAAATAAACTCAGACTTTGCTTGCATGGTAGGCAGCTCCCACATTTCCAGGGAAGAGGAAGGATTAATATTCTCTCTCTGCAGGTGGGAAGGCAAGTTACCACCCTCTGCTCTACACCTGCCAATGCAATTCGGGGTGGAAGGAGGGGAGGATATTCTGATGGATGAAATAAAGAAGAGAGGAATCAGGGCTGGAATTCTGCTGCTGTGTTGAGGGCTAATGGCTGATGTCTAGGACAGAAATGACCTAAGGGGATAGCCCCAGGTTATGATTAGAGTTGTTAAGGCATGAAGAGTGGGCTGAGTCACTTTATTTTTCTAGTAGCAACTGGAGGAATTTTAACATGCATTTATCTTTGGAGTTGTTGATTTTATCTGAATAATTTAGCGGGGGTGTCCACCACTCCTGTTTATTACTTTAAAGATTTTTTTTTTTCTTACACAATAAATTTGTTCCAAAACAGTTTTTAAAAATCTGTCTCTTTTTACTTTTGATTCCTAGAGGTGGTGGGGCATATTGCTCTGTGTCCTGCTTTGGATTATTTGTGTACATTTTGTGAATGGAAACTGAAATAAAGAGTGATTTTATTATTCCTTGCACAGCTTAACTGTGAAAAATATGGCATGCTTAGGACATCTCAGGGAAATTTTTCATTTTGAATGAAAATTTTTGCTAAATTCTTATGCTAATTTTTGCTAAATTCATGCTAATTTCTTGAACAATGAGAACAGGCATCATCTGTGGCAATCTCCACAGAGGAGCTCTTCCCCTGTTATCTAGTTTTTCCTGTCTTGAGAGAGTTTCACAATGAACACTTAGTGTGAACAGAAGTGATGTAATCAGGTAAACTGGGCTGCACCAGGTGTAGGATTACGGGATGGCAATGGTGTTTGCATGGGCAGTGTCTGAGCACTCATCACTCCTGTTCCTGCCGAGGCCTGGGCTGCAGAGTGCACAGAGGTTGAGGAGAAGCAAATGTGTGCAAATGGCAGCCAGAGATCTGAACAGACATTGCCAGCCCAATGCCTCAAAAGCCACGTGAAAGTTCCTTGGTTCTGTACTTTTTTTGTGGGCTCCACATTTCTCTTTGTTCCCTTGAGAGCAGCCCTGGCTTTATTCCTCCCCAGTGCTATAGGAGGAGGAAAGCACAGCTCTTCCTGTGACATCTGATCTAGAGGCAGTCCATAGGGAGGATGAGCACTCCATAAGGACATTTTGGCCATTATTTCAGCTTGCCTGTTTTGCTCCTACTCTTCTGGTGTGTGGTATTGATATGACTCAAAATTGCTTTCCACTAGTCCCATGCTCCCACGCCTGGTTTCCCCAAAGTGTCGGGCTGTGGCCATTAATTTTGTGTTGGTAATGAAAAGCATGAGTAAAATCCTTTAAAATAGAGTCCTCTTTTTTGTCATGAAAATATTTAAAACAGATTTATACCATGCCTGCTGATTGTAATGTGTTACACCCCTCTGAGGTTTTGTTCATATTTTACCATTGCTGTCTGGAGTTCCTTGTGGTTTTACTACTCTGTGAGGACAGCAGCATCCTAGTGCCACAGAGATGTGCTTTGAACACAGAGTGACAGCCTACAAGCCCCAGGGTAGGTAGATAAATAACTTCTGTATGGTCATAGCCTATGAAATCCCCTTGATTTAATGCCTGTTTTGAGAGCCCTAGAGGTGTGCTCCTTGTGTGGGACTCCTCAGCTTCCTTTTTTGCTTTTTAGAGACAAATACCAAATACATACTGCATCTAGCAGAGCAACATGAAGCACCTAAAGAAGCATTCAATGGCAAACACATTCTGTAGTAAATCTGATGGTAAATCACATTAGCTAACTTGCTGCAAGTAGATTTGACTTGCTTGTAGGGGAGCATCAACTCAGACACTGTTTTTCTGCTTATTGAACTTCTTTTTCCAATTTTCATCCTGAGTGCAGTCATAGCCATGCCCTGGGGTGGTTGCACAAACGATGTTTTAGACATGTAAATCTGACTAATAACACATCCACCCATGGCTGGCAACCGAGCACAGCACAAATCCTGACACCGAGGATGATCTAATCCCTGGAGGTATCTCTGGCCTGAAGGAAAGCAGGGAGGGAAGGGAAGGCTGGCTTCTCCAGTGGGTGGCACTTAACTTAGGACTTGCTCATCTAGCAAAGCACTGGGAGAAGTGTGGGTCTTTCCATAGCCATGTCTGGTTTGTGAAACACCTCCTGTACCTGCAGTGATACAAAGCAGTGAGTTGACTCTTCAATCTGGCATTGCACTGTCTGGATTTCCAGAGATCTCTTCATTTTGCATAAATCCATTCAGGTTTATAGATGGGCCAGTTAAGAAGCTGAAATTTTATCTTTCCCCAAAATGACTTTTTCCTGATCAGGAATAACCATCTAAAGGGGGAACCAGTAATTTGCTCCAGCAGACACCACTGTAGGAACTGTCCTCAGCATCACCAGCGCTGTGGCAAAGTGATGTCTGTGAAAGAAAAACTTTGCCAAGAGGTGACCAAGCACATTGTACGTGAAAATCAGGAATATCTTCATGAAAGTCAGTAGAGTTAAAAATCTCAGGCCTCTGTTATGTTGCATCAGCCTGTCCAGCCCCTCAGATCAGCATCCAAACTAAGAGAGAAGAAATATAATTCAGATTCAGTTTCTGGTGTTGATTTTCAGATATGACTAACATTAATGTAGAAAGATGGAAGAATCTGGAAGGGAGGACACACAAGAATACCAGCCTTTTGGAAAAAGTCCTTCATTGTCTCCATCATTGATGTCTTGTGACATGAGGTCGGTGTGCCAGGCTTTTGCCTTCATTAAGCATCATAACTGAAGTTGCACTGCACGGAGCAAAAAAATACTACTTTATTTGTTCATGGATTGAAGCTGTGGTATCATGTATTACCTCCTGGGAAACTGCATAACTCTGGGAACTTGGCCATAGTACAATGAACTTCCCTAGCCATTTTCCTCCTTTTCTTGGTTTTCCCTTCATGCACGTTTCTTCTTGGGCTGAGTAGCAAGTAGTGGTGCTGGGTGGGAAGCTGGCCCCAGGGGTTTGGGATGTGCAGCCTTTCCCTCCCTCCAGGGCTGCTGCTAGCATTCCCTTCAGTGCCAATCCCAGCCTGCTGGCTGGGGTTTGGCAGGGAGAGGCTTCTGCTGCACCCTGTTCCTGGCAGGTACACTCTCCTCCAGGGCACTGCCTCTGGCTGTGCTAACAAACCCCTGTTTCCCATCAGCAGACACCACCGGCCTCTGCTTTGCCTGCCTCCTCTGCAGTAATGCAGAGAAGGAAAGGGCTCCCCCGGTTTATTTGACTCTCTTGTGTCCTTTGCAGATGCTGTGACACTAAGCCAGACCTCATTTACATGTAACTCACTGCACTTGTCCCTTTAAATTATAAAGACACACAACTGTCTGTAAAATGGCTTAACAGGTACCTACAGCATATAATTAGCATTGCATGGGCTCCTCAACTGGGCTAGTACAAACAGGCACAGCCTTCTGGATACTGACAGCAGGCACAGGCTGTCTGAAGAAGAAAGCATCTGTATGTCAGAGGCAAAGTGGACAGGAGCAAGCCCTTGTTGTTGCCATGGGGCTAGCACAGAGCCCCCACAGATCTGAGTGCCCATGAGAATGCCCCATTTTCCTTGCAGACATGCTCCTAGAGAGAGCCTCAGGGTTTTTACACTGGCCCAGGTTTTCCAGCCAGTGGGAAGCCCTGCTCAGTGACTGATCCTTGCCTGAGCTGATATAAATCTGGAAACCTGCACTGTTTCTACAGCACATGCATAAATTAGCTACCCAGTACGTGTACAGCCAGGCTGAAAGTCCTGTGGATTTCAGATAGTGTTGTTCTGCCTGTGTGAGTCTCTAGTATAACTCTGAAGTGTTCTGGATTCTAGATTTGCCCTGCTCATTCATGTTATTCAACAGAATTGAGCATGCATGCTAAGCCAAACATGTGCCAGAGCTTCCAGATCTATTGAACATCCACAGATGTTTTGTGCAGAGAATGTGCAGTCAGTCCGAATGCTTCCTGAAATGTTGAGTTTGTAACACATGGTCTACAGAGCTTATTCACATGTATTTCCAACTGGGAAGTCCCAGAAAAAGGGTTATAGCAGTCTGAGGGTTGAATTAATGTAGTTTTTTATCCTTAAGGACATCTCAGCTTGTCAGTAGTCAGGGTTTTATCCTCTGGAAATAAATTCTAAAGTTCTGCTTGGCTAACCTTAATTATTTGTCAATTTAATGTTTGCTTTCTCTTGTTTTCAGAGCAACTGATGTGAGCATGCTCTCATGACTCAGGAGTACCACCAAGCACCCAGAGGTAAATGCTCTTCTGGTTTTCTTCATCAGTCACTTCATATATATCTATCCATACTTTTTTTTTCTTGGATTTACTGGACTCATTTAAAGGCTGTCTGCCATTATAGCAGTGGCCAGTTAGGTGAGATGCTGATAGACATGGAGAGTTGATTTTGCCTTGAAGAGGGAGTCACCTGTAAGACCAAGTTTGGGTGGTGACCTCAAGTAGTGTGATGCCATCACCACAACCAACACAAGGAAGCTCACTGCTGTATCCTACATGTGGGCCTGAGGACACTGGACTGTTTTCAGTGTTAAATATAACATGGGTGAATTGTGTGTCATGTCACACAAATCTGAGTGTGAATCAGATCATATTGCAGTGAGAGAAAAAGCTGCTATGGGTGCCCTTGAGACGCAGGTGCTGTGGGACCTGAGTGCAGATGTAGTTTCAGGCTGGGGTGCAGTGTGTGAGGAAATTTTGTTGCCCAAGGGCAAAGTGTGCAGTCCTGAGTTTTCCTAGGGCTAGGCAGAATACCCTGCCTGTGTGCCTGTGTGTGTAAGGGTGCATAGGTGCTATGGAGGGGGGGACTGTGTGTGTGTGATGTGGGCAGGGGTCAGCCCTTCCTAAGTATGGAAGCTGCACAGCAAGAAACTCACAGCTGTGTCAAGGGAGATCTCCATGGAATGTGGGATTTCTCCTTGCCAGAGGAGATGGGGGTTCTTGCAGGAAAGCCCCATGGAGCAGAACCTCATTACCAGTGCTGGATGGAAGGGAAGGGGGTGGTCAGAGGGAGGTGGCATCCCCTCCCACCTGTCAAAGGGAAATGGGAGCTCTACCTTTGCTTGCACTGTGTGTTTAGATTTCAGGCTTTGCAGGCAGGCACTGTTCCTTACTGTTTGTACAGTCCTTGGCCCAGTAAGTCCTGATCTTTGCCACCTCTGCAGTATTGATGAGTAATACCAGGCCCTGTAATATTAACTCTACAGCAACCCCTGGCTACATGGTGAGACAGGCTCAGAGAAGAACAAGAAGATCAGGAGAGTAATTCTGTTCAAATGTGAAGCAAGGGATGTGGGTACCCACTACTGAGTGTCAGAATGGTGGCAGAAATTAGTTTTCTGGAGGCAGCTGAATGAGATTTGACCAGTGACTAAAACACAGTATAGAGATGTTTGTAGGACAAGAAGGGCATCTGCCAATTGGTTTCTCAGTGTCTGTGTTATAGGAAGAGTTTTTAAAACACTGGAGTTTATATCTGGAATTATGAGAAGGGGTGGCAATTTGGCTGAGGAGTGAAAATGAAGAGTGGATGTTGAGGAGCCTGGTGGACCCCAAGCAGTCAGTCTCTTCCTCTGAATCATGGTTTTCTAAAAAGGTATTGGTTTTGTACCTCTGAGATAACAGGTCAATTAGATTAATGACATATTTGAAGGAAACTCCTGGCAGTGGGAACTCCCAAGCCTTTACTTGCAATGGCCTTCAAGGAAAAGTAATTACACTTTGCTCAGTTTGTGTATCAGTATTACATAGAATTAACGAGGTACCTCTCTACTGAGTGTGTAGGTACTCTGCCCTTAAGATTAGCTCAGGGTAGAACTGATTGCTGCTCCTCCCAAGAGTTTAAATTCCCTAATACTTTCAGAGAGTCTTTGTTTCTCTTCCAGCTAAGCCAAAGCAGTGTGAATTCAGTGAATTACAATAAGCAAGACACTCCCTAGTGCTATTTTCAATCACTTTTGAGATTAGATCTAGGTCCCCTTTCCTTTGAAATGAAAGTAATCCATTTTTATGCGTTGCTTGCCTTCTATGTTACTAACATGAGAAAATCAATATTAGGGCAGTCATTTCAGTGTTCTGCTTATTCTGCCTAATGCGCAGTATTCTGTCACTGAGGGAATTGAGAAGTTTGGATTCTTAAGATGCTAATGGTAGAGGGCTCTTGAGATAAAAGTGAAAAGCAGAGCAGAAAGCAGGGAAAATAAGGTGACTGAGCTCAGGTGCTGGCATTATTTGGCATGTTTTCTAAAAGTAGTTTTTTGACCAGGAAGAGCATTTGGGCACTGCTGATTGCATTAATTCTGTTCTGNTTCAGCTTTCACCTGAAGAAACTGGGTCCTATTTCTGTCTCTTTTTTCTCCTCACATTCTTTAGTACGGCTGGTGGTTGCCATTTCCTAATTTTTTTTTATTTCTTTTCTGCTTGACTCCTAGTACATTTATTTCCTTTTGATGCAGATAAGGATATGTACCAAAGTGCTTGGAGTTAGATACTTCAACTAAATCACCTAAAACAGACACATGAAGAAACAATGTTTATCAGAGTTACAGTTGTTTTCAGTCAAGAGAAGAAACTTCCAAAAATCAGCATTTTGAATTTTATTAGATTGTTCTTACTTTCTGAAAAACATGGTTGGATCCCTTTCTTGTGGGCTTGCGACAAGGAAGGAGATGTGTGTGTGAGACAGAAGAAGGAACATAAATATCCATTCTTTTATTTATTTTTNATCCATCCATCTGTCCATCCGTCTTACATTTTATTTTTGATCTAATGTGTACACCCTTTTTAATCTGTTGTTGCATTTAAGGTGTGCTCATTAAAAACCCTAAAAATCCACTCAACACCCCATGAAGGACAAGTGATGGCTTCAATCCTCTGGAACCATCTGAAATGCCATTCCTCATCCTGTTGGATTTTTGGATATTTTGTTGTTGTAGTCTTAGAAATTTGTCAGGCAACAAGCAACAAATCATTGCCTTGCTGACTTTTCAACTAGATACCAGAAGTTCCCTATCTGGGCCCTTTTCCTTTTGATCTCACAATCTGGGTGTGTGACCTTGTGGGTCTCTTGTTATCTGCGATTTCCCTAGGGGTGGGAGGGTGTTTGTGTTGTGTGTTCTCCTTTGCATTCTTTGTGTACATTTTATAAAGGAAGTGGATTTTGGGGTTTTTTGGTTTTTTTTTTTTGTTTGTTTGTTTGGGGTTTTTTGTTTGTTTTTTTTTTAATAGGAGACAGAGAGTGCTTGGAATATCACCTATCACCTAGACATGAGTCTAGGGAGCTGCTCACTTGTCTCCTTTTTTGAAAGATTCTGATTACATTTCCCTACATAAGCTGCTCTCCAACAGTGATAACATTCTGGGGTGCAACAGAGTGTCTTACAGCATTGACTACTCCTGTTAGCTTGGCTGCACAATTGTACAAGAACAAACAGTCAAACAAAAAATCTACACCTGAATTCAGAGTTCCTTCAATGGAGAAACATCCTGGAATTCAAGATGCTCTTAAAAGCAGTGAAGACACCACCATTGCATTGCAGTGGTCCTTCTTACATACCTCCTATTAATCAGCTCTGTTTTTTTTCCCTTATTCCATTTCAGACACTCATTGAGCAATCTGATGGTTTACTCTTGTTGTCTGTTTATCTTTGAATGAAAGACACAATTCAGCTTTCACCTGAAGAAACTGGGTCCTATTTCTGTCTCTTTTTTCTCCTCACATTCTTTAGTACGGCTGGTGGTTGCCATTTCCTAATTTTTTTTTATTTCTTTTCTGCTTGACTCCTAGTACATTTATTTCCTTTTGATGCAGATAAGGATATGTACCAAAGTGCTTGGAGTTAGATACTTCAACTAAATCACCTAAAACAGACACATGAAGAAACAATGTTTATCAGAGTTACAGTTGTTTTCAGTCAAGAGAAGAAACTTCCAAAAATCAGCATTTTGAATTTTATTAGATTGTTCTTACTTTCTGAAAAACATGGTTGGATCCCTTTCTTGTGGGCTTGCGACAAGGAAGGAGATGTGTGTGTGAGACAGAAGAAGGAACATAAATATCCATTCTTTTATTTATTTTTCCCACAAAACCAAACAGTCAAAGAATATCCAAGTGTGGAGATTTCAGTTGAGATTTGAAAAGCATATTTTACCATGTAGACTGCAGTTCTTGGCTTTTATCTGCACTCGTAGTACAGCTGGATACCTGGATGATCTTTCTTATCATTGGTCAGGAGTACTTTAGGTCTGGCTGTAAGGACCAGCACCTGGGTGCAGAAACCATCCCTGACTTCTGGTGCTTCAGGGGATGAATTGCGGTCTGGTCCCTCTCTGGCTCAGCTCCACTCAGCTCACTGCTGGGACAATGATGCTTTGGACCACCAGCTCCACACTATAACATGGCAGCCCAATCTAAATGCCTCCAGCCTCTCACCTTCAGGGTGGAGGGTGTTGGGAAGCACCAGGGAGCACCACAGACCAGAGTGGGCTGCATGATTTTCCTGGAAGAGCAGGTGGGCGACATGGAGATGGCTGCACCGAGTCAGCGGCGCCCTGTGCCTTTCTGTAAGTGGGCATGTGCTTGGCCTTGTGCTTGGCTAAAGAGATGGGAGATGCACCCTTGGGCAGCCCCAGCAGCCCCTCAGTACCTCAGCTCTGTGCCTGTATGTCTGCTTGTGTGCAAATTGCCAAATAAATGTAGTGCTGGGGTATGGAGTCACAGCAGGCACTGGGCTCTCCCCTGCAGAAATCACTTCAAGGAGGTCAGCAGGGTCCTTCAGTCCCACATGCTTGTTCTCCACAGCTGTAGATCTGTGACATGAGATGGGGACAAGAGGAGATTAGGTCAGGAGAAGGGTAGTAGTGTAGATGAGACAGGAATTAGTTGTCACCTACAACTAAATCTGAAGTGATGGGACAAGATGAGTGTGATTGATCACCGAGCCACCATGACAAAGTGGAGGAAGTAAGGAAGAGGAGTACAGTAAGACAAGGAAATCTTGCAGTTTGGGTGACTATACTTGTTCTTGCTTCAGTTAAAAGTACTTTTCAAAGCTGTAGTTACTGGTGAAACACTTCTCTGGTGGAAGAGCAGAACCTCCTGAAGGGTTTTGGTGAAATAAAGGACAGTAATTGCCATGTCCTGCCCATAGATGGGGGTTCTTCCAGGAGTAACAGATGAAATGGAAAGGCAAAGCCTAGTTCTTTTCAGCCTGTAACATATTCACAAGCCAAAGCTATTGCTGTCCAAAGCACTCTGCAAAAGTCAAATCAGTACAGTGGTAACTTTCTTCTGTTTTGTGCAGAAAAAAATTAAGTTCCTGCTTTGAATTAAACCAGATGGCCCAGGTTTGAGCTGAAAAACCCCCATACAGTTACTCCTATGAATTTGTTTCTTCATTCAGCAGACTGAAAACTGGGTGTGAATTCCAGGGAAAGGGTTAAGTAAGTGTATCAGGAGACCGTCAGCCATTGGTCTGACTTTAAAACAAGGTGCCGGAGGGCATATCTTAACTTGACATGTTGCATTGTTAATTTACAGTTTGGGTGTGGAGGGACCGGCCTTCCCTTCTTTGTAATCTATGCAGGTGTGCACAGGACTTCAAAGCCATTTGCAGTGGAGCTTATGTCTGTGAGAAAGGCTCAGCTGAGCAAAAATGTGCTGGGAGATGTGAACCCCAGCTCCCTTGTGCAACTGCCTGTAAGTCAGCTTGGAAATGTGCATTTTTGCTGGATGTTGTTTATGGAGAGGGGGTTTAAGCCTTTTCTCTATGCCCCCCTGCTGCAGATTTTAGGTTTTATGCTAGAGTGAGATTTTGAAGTGATTTTCTAAAATGTGTCTGAAATTGCACAAGCACACTAGTCACTCTTAAGAATTTTTTTCTCTGCTTCCAGCTAATTTGTAAAATTCTCTGGACTTCTACCACTGTTTAAATTAGCAGTATCTTGAGGCATCTCAGAAAAATGATCACAGATTTCTCACGCTGAGAATTCATTATTGATTAATTGTCACATGAAACTGGGCAGTAAAAAGTTATTCTGCTGGTCTAGACCTGTCAGCTAAACCTCTTTAAACCTGTAATACCTCAAATGCACAGAAACAGCCTAGAGTGTGTGGTGAAGCACAAGTGCTCCTGCTCTTCCAGACTGTGTGCAGTCATTATCTGTAGGAAATGAGCTCTTGGTAGATTTGGCAGAGCAGGGGTGGCAGTTTTTGCAGCACAGGCATTTGCACACATGTACCTAACCATTAACAATGCACAGCTGAGCTGGGCAGAGATCAGCCTATCCCATTTTTTCCTCTCTCTAGCTGGAGGAAAGAGACTTCACCTCTGTATTCAGAATTCCTAAACTTTTTCTTTTCCATCCTTGACATTAGCATAGAAAAGTTACAAGGAAATTAGGTGTGTCAGTAAAACTGGACTTCACAAATTTTCCATATTTATTGGCTCCAGTACTTCATTATTGCTTATTATTGTGATCACAATTATAGAAAGAGTAATAGTGATGGGTCCTTATGGCTCTGCTTTGCTTGGTGATTTCTTTTATAGCTTTCTCTCTCCATTTCATGTTTTCACTTACCAGTTTTTTTGGACCTCCTGGAAATTCAGCATTGCTACATAGGAGAGAGTATTTCACCTGCAGTTGTTCAGCAGAGAACTTTACTTCTTGTGGTTTTTTGTGGGGGGGGTTTTGACATTTGGTTTTGGTCTGATGCAGAATGAAAGTTGCACTTTTCAAATGCTTTTGGAGAAATGCAGTCTCTGCTGGCTAGGTAGGCTGGTACACTTTCATCCTCCATGCAGGTGAGGCACATGTGAAAATGGCCTGTGGAATGCTTGCTGGCTCCAGCTGTTGCTAATGCCTGACTGCAGTTGTAGCTGGGAGTTGGCAGGAATTGCCAGCATTTGTAATAAAATGTTTGTAGCTATAGAGTAAAATTCTGAGTTTGTATAACAATTGTTTTATATAACCTTATGTTATTTTTCTGCAATTCCTCTCATCTTCTAACCACCAAAGATTAATTGAATATAGAATGGTCTGTGAATCTTTGTTTTGCTCATTTTACAGCGGTCATAAAGCCTTGCAGATGCTATGCTAGTGTTTGGAGTCCTCTTTTGGGACAGTAAAGGGCCAGGCTGAACTTATGGCTTTACCACATTAAAATATTTTCCTTGTTTAGGGAAAGAACTAAACTCCATGATATATGTATCCCAGGTGACTATTCAATGTACCAAGCTATTAAGTCTCCCCAGTATGAGCAGTTACATTTTGAATTAAATATTCATTACTCTAGAATGAGAGAGGAGTTACTCTTACACCAGCATTCAAACATAAAATGTCCCTGAAGCCTCTGCTGTTAATATTCACCTCATTACTCAGGAATGGGATTAAAGAAAATAATCCTTGATCTACCCAGTAGAGCTTACTTTTGTAAAAAAATGAGGCTCTTCCTGTCTTTGAATCTCTGGAGAGTTTACAGGCATCACATCCTGCTAAATAGATTTAAGAAAGTAATTTCTGTGAGAGCTTCAGTCACTGACCAGTTTCTCATGGAATTTTATGGAAGTCTTGAAGCTCAGGAGCAGGGTTTTAAGTGGAAATTCAGCATGGAAAACAGAGCAGCTGAAATGACAACCTTAAGAGGGTGCAGGTGATGTCGCTGAACTGGTCTGGAACAAGCAAAGACTGCCTAGAAAGACAGGTAAACTAAAAATAAACTGTGGATGAGGCTCTATAGCCTGGTGTTTTGGGGCAGTTCAAGTTATCACAAAATCCTCCATTAAATGGTGCAGGTATCCTAGGTGGAACAGATGGCAGCTGGTGGCCAAGGGTGGGTGTGCACAGCCCACGTGAGAAGGTGCCCAGGCTCCAGTTGTGCATGTTCATATCTCTTACATTCTGCTGCTGGTGTCAGATTAACACAACTTGTCTCATTTTATAGCTGTAGTCCAGTGCAAACAATTGTGCGACCTTTATAAAGGAAAATACTTGCAAGTCCCTATTTTTTTACCTTCAGAAAAATTAATCCAGAACACAAATTAAAAAGATGAGAAGGGGAATTAAGAGAAAGATCTAGCAGTAAATAAAGAGACAGAATGTGGAGAGAGAAACCAAGAGAGAAAAGAAGAAAAAGGAAATTATTTTAGTAACTACAGCAGGTCTTTTGCTCCCCAAATGTTAACCATTTATGCCAGAGCTGGAAAGCTTATAGCTTTTTTTTTTGTTCAATGGTTGCTAGTTGGCTTCTAAATATGAGAACTAGACAGAATATCAAGTTACAATTGAAAATAAGACTAAATTTAAGCTTGACAGTTACAACACTGAATAGCCCTGTGGCAAGCAGACATAGTTTTTTTTTCTTGTGTTTGTTGTTTAGATGAAGAAAAAATATGTCTTTTTCTCTTGTACTCAGAGATGGCCACGAGAAAAGAGGTCCTGGTTGAGGCAGCAGAAAGCCTGCAAGGAAAGGTAACGAGAAAACTTGCAGAGAGGAGTGAACAAGGAATCCTTTTTGAAGGGGATCCTGGATTGAGGAGAGAGGCAGTTTGCTGCAATGTGACAGTGGCAGCAGAACCTTTCCATGCCTCTGAAGAGGGGTATTCGTATGAGTACCAAGGGGCACAGATTTTTTGGATTTAGAAAGGGAATTTCAGCAAGAAAGTTGAGAGGAGATAAAGGTGCAGATGGAGAACATTGGCAGAGGTGCTAATGGTGACAGAGTACAGGGGCTGGACTACAAGGGTGCTTGGATTTCTCCTTGGGGACCTGCCCTTTAGCTCATCTCTCCTCTTTCCTGCAGTCTGCAGGGCTCCACAGGTCTCAGCAGTTCCCAGGACACTGAGCACGTGTGGCCACAGCTGACTAGGGTAGCTCAGAAGATGAGCATCTTCCACTGGGTGCATTATTTATTTCTTTGCTCACCAGCAGTTGCATTTGAAAAGGAGTTCGATTTCATCTCCCTGAGGAGAAGCCTCCATCTTTCTTTGGAATTCCCTGGTGTGAACCTTTGAGGTTACCTGCCCACTTGCTGCCCTGTCCCAGCTGCTCTTGGGCTCTGTGTGTCTAGTCCACTGCTGAGGAACCTCTCAGCTAGGGTCAACCCAGGCACATCTTATATTTAAAAATAATTTACAGATGTTCAATCCCATTAAATTTTCGGAAAAATTTTGCAGACAAAAATCAGCAGTGAATTATGTCAATACATGGAATAATATTAAAGGTTTAGGCACAGTTTTCCCACAGTGAACCTTGGAAGTTGAGATGCTTTTAAAACATTTACCAAGACATTGTTCCCTCTGCTGTGACTAGTCTGTCTGTGGAATGTGTTTTCACAAGGTGCAGAGCTATGTTAGACGGGAAACTTATTTTAGTACTCAGTTTCCTTTGTGTGACCCCTTTGACCATTTGGGAATTGGCCACGTGTGAAGATAGGAAATGCAAGTTGAAGTGCTTCAGGGGAGCAGCCAAACTTGAGATCTCTTTTTTTCCAGGCTTCCCTCATGTCTGTGGGTAAATGAGACCAAGAGGTTGGAAATTGCAGTGCTTAGCTTTGCTGTTCTGTTCATGGTTATGGAATGTGGGATATTTTGATTATGAGTGAGAATAAATTCTGGAGGAACAGAATCTCCCATCAGAGGCAACTAGGTTTTAGGGAAAAAAACCCCAAGCACCAAAATAAAAAAATAAAACACCCCACCCTAATAATAGGATTATTATCTGAAGTTAATTTTTCATTGGAGAAAACAAAATAAATCTGTGTTTTTTGGGGGTTTTTTGTACCACAAGTCAAAATTATCAGAATGTTTAGACCTGCAATTTTCAGCTAATAGTCCTGAATTAAGAGCCTAAAATCAGAATCAGGGACCTTAGAGTTTTGTAGGATGGCAGTCTACAAACAAAATACCCATAAATGGACAATTGCAGGGACTGTCCTTATTCTGAGCTAGGGAGACTTGTTTTTCTCTTTACCTCTGTTGGATTTATTTGTCTTACTGGTCGTCAAACCAGTAAGAACAATTTCAATGTTTGAATGTGGTGGGGACAAACAGAAGTCCTTTCAGAGGGCACACAGCTGTCTTGACCACTGCCTTCTCACTGCAGCTCTGGTCCCAGCTGCCTGATTGAGCTCAATGTAATTCTAAATCTTGTTTAATAACCCACCCTGTTTTACTGTATTTGGTTCCCATGGGCCTGGTATCTCCACTTGGAGCTTGGATGCTGAAGGTGCTCCTGGTGTGCTGGCAATTTTCACCCAGCTATAGCTGCTAGCATGCTTACAGAGCTGGCAGAATTAATCTGGCACTCAGTTTTTGGCTTTGCCTTCTGAGAATTCCCTTCTGAGAACTGGTCCCTGACTTGGATTCAGGCCACAGCCCAGTACAAATGAAAATGAAAAATAATAGATTTCTCTTAATCAGATGCTTCCTTCCAGCAGGACAGACAGGCTTCTTAACTCCCTTTGCACCCAACACTTGATAACTGAAGAGGAATTTGGGACTTGCCATCTATCCCAGCTCATGGGAGTTTTTTTAAAAGGTTTTAAAATTTATTATTCTCTAGTGTTCCTCCTATACTTCCTCCATCCTAGAGTTCTCTGTGGCTAGTAACTGTGAAGTCATGGCTAATGAAAAATGTGAGTTTGTTTTTAGAGTGTTGGACAACTGTGTGAGAGCTGCAGGGGACTAAATGGGCTCCCGGGCATCTCTGCAAGTGCCCCCTTTGCCAAGGTGCCTGCAGGCATGCACACCCCCTGGGGATGCTGCAGCTTCCTCCAGCCAGGGCTGTGCAGCCAAGGAGAAGCTGGGCAGATCACGGACATGGTGTGTAGATTTTACAGAAAGCCCAGGAGAAGCCCTGGGCTACAGCACTCCAAGTACCTGTCTAAGTACCAAGTACCTGTCAACTAACCAGCCAAAATCCACTTTCAAAAGATGTTTTCCCTATGGAATTCCGCACCCTGAAGACACAATGACATGAGATAACAGCAATAAAAATTCACATCACAACATCAACTCATAAAACTTATTCAAACGAACTGAAAAATAAAAGCAGTGCTGAATGATTATTTGAAATGCAGCAAATAGAAAGGCATACACAGTTCTTATTATCCAAATGCTTCATCAAGTAAAGAAAAAAAAATTGCATGGTACTGCTTTGTGGTTTTATTCCCCTGCTACTAGGTCAGGACCTGATGTTCTCTACAAGATTTTGAGCAGTAATAATTACTACTACAATATATTAATATTTAATTATATATAAGTATTAATATTATCAATACTATTAATTTAATAATAATATAATAATAATATGGTTTCCAGGCAAATATTTTTTGCATATCCTGCATATCCAGTCTCCAGGAAGTTGGAAATTCAAGCATATATGTATGCCATAGAAAAGTGCTGCATATTTGCTTGTTTGGGGAATCCTGAACAGGAAACTGAATGACAGGGATTTTTTTGTTTGTTTAAATTCCACTGGAGGGTGAAAAAAAAGTTGTTTTTTGTTGGGTTTTGTTGGTTGGTTGGGTTTCTGTTTCGGTTTTTTGTTGTTTTGTTTTTGGTTTTGGGGGGGTTTTGTTTGTTTTGTTTTGGGGTGGTTTTTTGGTGGTAGTTTTTTTTGTTTTGTTTTTTGGTTGTGGTTTGTTTTTTTTTTTGAAACAGACTTTTACTTGAAAATGTATTAAGAAAAAGCAAGAGGAGTCCAAAATGCAGCTAGGATGCACATCATGCATCATTACCTGTCTGTCACGTGTCATTACGCTAGAAATACATTCCCCCGACAGCAGAGTCATGGCTCTTTACCTGCAAGTGACAAATCAGCTGTTCTAGGAAAATAAGAGACAGGGGGAAAATGGAAACAGGCTCAAGATATTTTACTACCACGTCTGGTTCCAGTTCTGCTACAGTTACCACCAAGGGCATAATTAATTGAACTTAGAGCTAGCAGCTTGTTTGGGCAGCAGCAGGGTTTTGGCAGTCCCCAGGGCAGCCTCCCAGAGTCCCAAAAAGCTATTCAAGGGGAAAAAAATGGCTTTGCCCTTTTGTGCCTGGAATCCGGATGTCTGGCAGAGGGGCAGGGGCGGAAGGGAGTTGCAGCTCTGCATTGTCCTTCTGCTCCCGTTGCTGACACACCCCGATATCCTTCTGCTGTGCAGATCCCTTTCAGCTGCCTGCTCTTAGCACCTCTGGCTATAGGAATAGCTGAATGCTTTCCCACACCCACTCCCTGCCGCTGCAACTGAAGAAATCTCATGCTCACAGGGCTTTCTAAAATATATAGCCTTGATATTAATTTTGATTTTACAGGTCTTGCTGGTTTGGACTATTTTCCTAACTTGTTTTACTTGAGCAGTCTCACCTTTGCACATCCACACTGCCACAACCTCCTGAGTGGCTTTGGTGTTGCAGGTGCTGGAGAGCTGCTCACCCACCACCCACTGGTGCTTTGTGCTTCCCTCCATCCCCAGGAGTCCTGCTCTGCACAGTTCTGCAGCATCTGCTCTCCTTCAGAGTTCCTCCTGCTCTGCCAGGTCCCACACTGGCATCATCCCAACCCTACTTTAGTTCCTGATGGTCACCAAGATGTTCACTACTGTGTAAAATATTTCTGAGTGTTCAAGGTCTTCTGGACAGTGATTGCAAGCTGGACAGGACTTGAAGGACGCTTTAGTTTTGTGTACACCTCAAGTCAAGGAGAGAACCCCCACATCTATGGGTGCACTGTGCATGAGAAGACAGCCAGGACCAGGACCAGCAGCTCCAGTGGCAGCATCTCAGTGCTCATCAGCTTGATAAATAATTTTGTTCACAAGTCATTGGAGCATTTAGCAACACTGATGGAAATGACCTGATAAAGGTTTAGTTTTAAGCAATATTTTGTTCAAGTTTTTTTTAGTATTTACAAGGAATGGTTGCAAATATAATTCTTTGCTCCTATCTGTGGAAGGGCTTATAAATTCTGCTTACCACTGCTTTCTATCACATATTTCCCTGACAGAGCAAGGGGGGAGGGGTGTGGAAATTTGCTAAAGAGGCGCCATCAAAGTGAAAACACCATCATTCATTTCCAGTTTTTGGAAAACCAGTGCTGCCCTGCTGCCCATGGCCCCTCAAGGGCAGGCAGGGGTTCTGCAGCTGGCTGCTGATGCTCGAGGTGGGGTACCCACTGCTGGCCAGTGCAGGCTTCTTGCTGCTGTGCATTCCACACAGACCCTTCACATCCCCTGTGTTGAGCATCAGGTGAATATTATGAAGAATATTTTGATCCCATCTCGTGCCCTTGCTCCCTGTTTGCTTGCATCTCATACACTTAGGTTACAGGGACACCACCATCATCCCACCCAGTCATGTGCTGGGTCCTGCTGGGGTCATTTGGGATCTTGGGTCTGCCTCAGATGGAAGCAGTTATACACAGAAAAGACATGGGGACAGGAACAAATATACTGTAACATCCAGTATTTTAAATTAGTCTCTTTGCTCCCTTTTTTTCCTAGGCTGTTGGTTCTCCTTTTGGCTGTTGGTCTGTTACAACATTTCTGCAAAATTTCAAATCTCTCTTTATACCCTTACTTTCTTTTTCTTTTCTTTTTCTTTTTTTTTTTTTTTTTGGACATTCAAAAAGCAGTGAGCAGAGTTGGCCCGTGGTTTTAAAGTCTTTGTGTGGTAACAGGAATCTATGACCTGTAGTGCCATGAGGATATTTCTGTATGGAGCAGTTTCAGTGGCCAACTCTCTTTAATAGTCATTATTTATAGATGTCCTGCCATGAGACACACCCTTTTACCCCTAACTTTACATTTTCTTTCATATTTTTAATGTTTTCAGGATACCCTTTTCAGCAAACCAAACAGATATGCACATAAATGAAAGGTGACCTTTATGCACAAGGAAAGAGTTCTCATGAATTGCAGGAAGTAATAGACTATATGGGAAAAGCACCTTCTGCTCTTTTATTTTTTTTTTATGTACAGCATTTCCTCCAAAGTCCATGACTGTAAAACAGAGCCTTAAGGACCAGCCAGAAGTAGACTCCTGAGTATTTCATATTCAGCTTTACACATCTCCCTGTCTTTGTCCTTCGACAAAAGGCTGCAGTCTGTTAAATTCATCTGCTCAATTTGAAATGAAACCATATTTAATAGACTTTATTGTACACTTCTATGGATAGAAAATGCTTTGGGGGTTATCTGAATGTTGGCTGCAGCCATCTACTGCTATTTGGTATAAGTAAATGCCTATTTAACCAGTCTTTGAAACAGAATGTGATTGACAGAGTTTCCAAATTCCCATTTCCATTATTTCACCTATTCACTCTTTCTAAAAAGTCATAAAATCCAGATTCTGGCTTTCAAGATCTACATCCCAGGACTGCTCTTCTCTCTCACCATCTCTAATACCTTCCTGGTTTCCTCTGCTAATATGTTCTTACCTGCCAATAACCTGCCTCTTCTTTTACAACCCCTCTGCGTGACAGGCATTCATTTTACTTCCAGTCTGGCTATTTTTCTTCATCCTGTGATTGTCACCTTGGTGTCCAGATAAACCATCCCAGCTCTGCCTCCCAATGTTTCCCAAGCATAAATACTCTCCTTTCAGATAAAATGGCAGAAACACATCCCTGCTCTCCCAGGCTGGCAGGAAGGGGATCTCATCTATTCCTCCCTACAAGCACTGAATACCCAGAATTGTGTGCTTTGTGCCTCTCCCTCCCTGACGCTGGTAAAATGTTTTTTATCTCTTTTTCCACCCTTCTAAGAGCCAAATAATGTTTGAGGAAACCCTTATCTTTCTCTTTTCCCTATATGTATGTTGTCATGGCTAGAGCTTGTTGAAGTACAATTCCTGTAAAACCTTTATTTCTGACCCGGTACTCCCATTTGTTATTTTTGATGTGAGAAGAGGGAGACAGACATAAGAAGTGGGCCTCACAATGCTTCTTCTTTATCAGAAGGATGCTTGTTTATCTAAGGGCTAGGATCTTTGATCCTTGGTAAATTGCTGTGCTTTCTACTGAGAATGAAATTTTCACACAAGAGTCACATTCACAAAAACTCTCCAAGCCCAATAACAGAATAATGAAAAATGAGGAATATGTTTTTAGTATGAAATTTGAAGATGTGCTTTTATTATCCAGCTGGCACATATGTAAGCAACAGCAAGGACAAAAGCAACGAGGGATATTTGTGAAAATATCACAAGCAGCAACTCTGACACTTTCCAGAGTCACTATGCCATGATAATGTATTAGAACATTGCCAAAATTTTTTGTTCTTCACTTTTACCAAGTGGCATTCTGACCTATCTACACCTGTACCCAGGTGCCTGAGAGCCACAGTCCCCTGGTCACTGACTTAAGTAATTTTTCTACATTCTTTTCAGATGTATCTGCTTTTCAGATACAGTAATGTAAGGCATCTGGGAGAAAGTAGTAGTTGTTCTTGGTATATCAGATTTTCTAAAACATTTTCAAATAGTTTTCTCAGTGTATGCATATAATAACCACACTTTCCTGGGCTCATTTTTCATGGCTGTATGCTCAAAACCTACCTACCACTTCTAAATGCAAACTGCTCAGTGGCATAAATCTCCAGTTACACAGAATACAGTAGGGAATCAAGCAGAGTGAGACAGCAGAAAATCAAGATCAGATTTGTTCTTTTCACCACAAAATGCTCACTTTCAAAAAGCCAACCAACCAACCAAAACCAAAGCAAAAACGAAAAAAACAACAAAACACCACAACTAAACCAAACAACCCCCCCCTCCAAAAAAAACCTCCACAGAAACAGAAACTGAAGAAAACTAATCAAGCCAAGGTCATACTAAACAATTTCTGAGAAAAGTAATATGATATAAAACTGTTTAAAAAATCACTTCATTAATGCATGCTAATAATACTAATCTGGGAAAATACAAAAAACTTGAAATAGTGTTGTTGGGATGATTTCTTCTACTTCTTGCTAACATGCCCCTTAACTCAAATGATGTTAACCTTTTGCTAATGTGATGATTTCTGTTCAATTTATTTGATGAAGGTGACAAAGGTGATGAAATCACACAAAACCCATGGTGATCTTGATTCAGTGAAAGGACTTATTCCTAGAAGACAATAAAGAATGGCATCAGGCCCAGCAGATAGAAATTTTTACACACTTTGTGCAAAAGCATACACCAGGTATATTTAAAATGGTACACTTTTAGTTGTAATTTTTCTGTTCAGGGTTTTTTCCCTCCAGATGGAGAGTGAAGTGTGCCTGTTCAGAGAGTCTTTATAAGGGCAATGTAATATTTTAGAATGGCTTTTTCCATCTTGACATTGTGTGCAAAATTAATATGCTGTTTTGCTCCCTCCTGTTTAGCTTTAGCAAATTTGGATTTTACTTTTATTCAACTTCTGAATCATTATTACATATTCAATTATTTTCCTGTTTGCTTTTAACAAAGCAAATAGATACCAAACAGCAACTGCTCAAAAGTAAATTTGCATAAGATATAAAAATAACTCTAAAATTTCAGCTTCTACCTTCTTCTGTAATCAGTCTTGCTACATTTAAAGTAAGATGACTACTGACAGCTTAATACTCCTAACTGAAGACAATTCTTAATGTGCATATTTGTATATCTGAAAATTTAAAAATTAGTCTTGCTTTTACTTACAGTCATTTTAATGTCTCCAATGTTTTTCCTGCCTCTGATTTCCATTGTTATCTGTGAAATCAGAATCATCCCCACATGGATCCATTGATCCATCCTTTTGAGATACTGCCTGTTCCCATTATGGTTGTGAAAGACACCTTCAGTTTAGAAAAGGTTGACATTATTACAAGTCACATAATTTCAGTCCCAGATTCAGTGTTATGAGAATCACTTTGACTTGTTTGGTTCATTTCAGAATAGAGTAATAAGAGAGGAGTCCTAATGCTCAGCAAACTGAAACCAAAAATATTCACCAAATTCCCCTGAACCAGAACAGCTGAGAGTTGCTCTCACAAAAGACTTTTCCTGTGGAAGAAAGTAGAAGAAAAAAAGAAAACATAGGGTCATCCAAAACTATTTTTTCAATCTTTCAATAATCATGTTCTCAGACTTTCCTGGTTCATTCTGTGTAGTTTCAACTCTCAGTGACTGAATGAATGAAAATTAAGAAAAAAGCTCTGTTTAAATGTAGAGATCTGCTGTACCAACCACGAATCCGTTCACAAACCCATGGAAATTCTGCAGACCACTTGTGTAATATAGAAATGTTTAATAAAGTATTTTGTTAAAATTTTCTTCAATTGTCACTTCGATTTCTTTTCAATACCTTTGGTTCACCATTATTTTACTTCAGAATTTCCTTTAATGGTATCAAAAACAATAAAAATGTTTGAGGGAGTCAGAATCTAGCTGAAGTATAGCCAAAAACATTTTGTCTCCCGACTGACTTTCTGTGGTTGATTGTGTTCTTAATTTGCCAGAACTTAAAATAGCTTTTTCAAACTTACATGATTTTTTAGAGGTCACAAGTGAGAGAAAATTATATCTTTGCTTGATTCAATTCTACAGAGGGACGTTTATATTAAAAGCTGTGTGAACTGATGGGCTTCTGATGAGCTTTGGAAATTTACTGCTCAAGCTGGTGCTTAGTCTTGCTTAAATTCCTGAAGTTTGGGGAGGTGTCTCTTTGGACCCAGCTGCTGTAAGGGTACCAATGTTGGTGGAAGGGCAGGGATGCACTCTTGCATCCCAGGTGAAGGCATCTCAGCTGACAGGAACCAGAACTGCAACTCTGGCGATGCTCCTGTCTCTTGCCCAGCCTGCACTCACCCTCCCCTGCAGCCCATTTCTGCAGGTGAAACATATGTCACAGAAAGAGAGCCACTGTCCCTGCACACTGCTATGTGTAGAAACAGAATTAAACATGACTTTATTCTTATTCTGGAACTGCTAGGTACACTTCCCACATCTGTGCTGTCCAGGATGTTTCTTATGTGCTTGTTCTCCCTGGCCTGCAGGTCCCCACTCGAGATCCCAGCCAGCACTGCAGTCATCAGGACACATACAGTGCATAGCAGATTAATTTTGTATCTGCAGATACAAAATAAGACAAAACCAAAAGAAAAGGTATAGTAGCTCACCATATCAGTAATGCAATTGGGTTTTAGTACAGCTGATCTTTCATATGCTAAACAATCCAGATCAGGACACAGAAACATTTCAACACACACAGAGTTCGTGGCCCATGAGAAGAAGCTTATCCTTAGGAGAAGCAACTGTGGATCTGAATGCATTCTGCAGTACAACTGCAATCTGCAGATGGAAGGGAGAACTGCAGGCACAGATAGGGCTTGACTTCAGTCTGCACATTGCAGGAAAAGCAATTTCTTTGGAGGAGGTGACTGCCCAGACATCCAGCGTTTGATTCTGCACCAACTAAAAGTGCAGAGCTGTGTACTTTGTGGTTCAAGGCCTCAGAGAATTTCCTGTGGATTCACTGCAAAATAATATAACCCAAAATTGGTGTAACATACAACTCTTGTCCTATTTGTATCTATTTTCAGCGTATATCTTCATCATCTAAATGAAAGCTCCACTAGCCAAACAACCTGACAGCTGACTGGGACTGAGGCTGGAAGGGCTTCCACTCATCTAGATTTCCTCTAATTCCTGTAAAGTTACAGGAAGCTCAAAGTCTCCAAAAGGGCAGGGTCACTCTTCATGCTGCCTCATTTCCCTGGAGAAGAATGGAATGTAACTGGGTTTTTTGACTACCTGTAATTGCAGTCACCTCTGTCTTGTTTCCTTCTCTTTGCCTGGGCTTTCTCCTTTTCTGTCCCAAGTGTAGTGCAAAGCAGTGGACAGAATAATGAGAAGTATCCCCTTTTGAAAAACAGAATCACGTAGCCCCCAGACTGTCACAAGCACTGTCCTGCACTCCTTCCTCCTGTCTAAACATCCTGTGAAAGCCTTGTAAGTTTGGGGAGCAAAGGGTGCATGAGGATTTAGCTGTCAGGAGCTGTTCATTTGATCAAGTGCAGGGGCATGTGTGTGTGCATGCAATGATTAATTAGGAACGTATCTTAGCATGACAAAATGGTGTGGAAGTTCCTCTGATAGCTAAAATGACTTGGAGAAAACTGTTTTAATTTGTTGTAGGTTTTACACTGATAAATTGTGGCTCCTTTGTGCAGGGTCCTCCCTTTTTAATTCTTCTCTGCTGAAAAGTATGCCTGGAGTCTGGCTTGATAAAGACAGGAAATTCTTCAGTAGAGTAAAATGGCCAGTGTTTCTTGGTACCAGATGATAGGAAAGATGGCAATTCTACTGAAGGTAATTAAATACATCTTTTAACCAGCTGTTCATTTGTAGCCTGTGCAGAAAAAAATTTAGTACATTAACTTGAAACAAAAGAGGGTTGAAACAAATGTGTACCAAAAGCTAAAAAGGGGGCTAAGATCATAAAATATTCTGAATTAAAAGGGACCCACAAGGATCATCAAGTCCAACTCTTAAGTGGATGGCTTATACTGGGATTGAGCTCACAACCTTGGGGTTATTAGCACCCTACTCTAACCAACTGAGATAATCTCAGGGTCAACTAAAGACATTTTTTTTTTTAAGTTTGTCCTTACACTTCTGACAGACCATTAAATCTGCAGAGGAAGAAATATAGCCTTAAACTTTGCATAGGAAGCTGGAAACATACTGCTCTGCAGTACAAATATTTTCTTCCTGAGAGCCCAGTAAACTCCTCAGATGGCTGGATTCTGAGCTGTAGAAATAAAGTTCACAATACAAAAACATCAAGAAGGTTCACAAGTCTAGTCGTCCTTTTCTTTTTCTCCGTGACTTTTTGGGTGGTCTCAGAAATCACGTTCTTGACTTTTTCCATCCATAGCAGATGGAACACAGTATTGAATCTTTAAGAAACTTTAATTGTTTCTCTTAAAAATGCTTGCTGAATACTTGAGTTGAGCAAGTAGTGTAGGAAACAAATGACTGATTAAAAGGCAAAATATATATATAAAAGGTTCAATTTGTAAAGTGAAAAGTAAAGTAGTAAAGTTTTCTTTGTAAAGAAAAGTAAAGTAATCCATTTGATACTTACAGGGTTAAGCCCAGAGGAAGTGGCTAACATCTCCTCAAAGATTTAAAGGTAAGGTGACTTTATCCAGCTCAAGATCTGGTCAGTAGCCACTTGATGAATATTAATGATAGAAGAAATACAGTTAAACTTTTAGTCATTGCTTTGTAGGCTGAGTTCTGTGTGAAATTTACAATGTCAGGCAAATCAAATGCAAGAGCTTTTCCTGCATCTCTGCTTATGTATTACAGATCACAAAGCAGAGCCATACCTGAGTGGTGGCAGCTTATGGGCATCACCCTCATGAAATTGAGGGTTCAGCTGCACTTGGGTGGCTGGGGGCACAGGGAAAGCTAATTTTCATCCATTACTCAAAATACTTCCACAATTTGTATGGGGAAAAAAGGGGAATTTTATTCTCAGGGTACAAGCCATTCTCTACACTGTGTCTTTTCCTCATGTCCTGCTTGTTCTGTACCTGCCTGGAGATGGGACAGTTCCTGAACATTTTTTGTCCTTTTCTCCTTATCACAACATCTCCCTGTGCCTACACAAAGTCTGTATGCAGCCTCTACAACCCAAAGAAAAGTCTGTATGTCATGATATACCATCAGTCTGGAGAACTAGGCAGAGTTTGGGAAAAGTCTCACACTTTCCAGTCTTTCCTGCCTATTGTTGATTTTCCATTACTCTGCTTCTGGATGCCCCTGAAAAACCACAAGAACTTCCCTTCTAGTAGGGTTTCCTCACTTTTGCCTCAAAATGAAACTAACCAAAATGAAAAACAGCTGGATCAAAAAGAAATCTAGTAAGCAAATAAGCAAACAAATCCAAACCTTCAAAAATTACGTTGATTTTAATTCTGTATCTGATTTTGGCCAAACTGAATATTAATTTTTAGATCTTTTCTTCCTGTCAGTTCACATGTTTTTTGCCAGAAGAATCACATTTGGCTTTAGTCTCCTACCAGTCTCTCATCTGTATTTCTGTTTTGCTGCTATTGGGAAACTGCTTTGTCCCTATGTTCCTGCTGATGTCATGAGACCATATAGCTAGTGATTTTTTGCTTAAACTCAAGCTTTTGATCAGCACCTGGTAAAAAAATATGCCTTGCTTCTTTTTATTTAGGATCTGAAATACTTTTTCACTTGGGTTGATGCTACACAGAGGCAATTTTCTCTAAATCCTCTGAAAAGCTTTGTGCCTCTACTATCCTGTCAACCAGTTAACACTTTAGGGCAGGTAAAAGGACAATTCTACAAATCTCACTTGAACCGAGGAGAATATGATCAATCAATAATTAACACTGTTCACATTCAGTAAGTTGAATTCCTGCTTACAGAATGTTTCTCTGGGCATATCATGCTTGTCAGCTCCATTTCCAACCTGAGCTGCCAGCCAGTGATAGCAACAGGCTTACAGCAAGCATTTCACAGGTTTTTGTATCTGGAGTGGGTACTAATTTTACAAAGTAAGGACACAGGAATAACTCAGAGAAAACAAGAATTCCAGAGCTGGGCTGCAGGGACAGGCCTCTGGATAATTACTTTTAATACAGGTTATTGAAAAATAAACTGTTCTGTGCTAAAGGGAAGGTATTTAGGGGTTTGAAAGAGGAGGCAAATTAGGCGCATGTAAAGGACAGGCGGCTGGAGGCTGGGGAGTGAGAGTGGATTTTTCCAGAGGAAAGGCAGAGCCTGACCAGTTTTTCCCACCCCGCTCCCCCATGCGGGCAGGCAGACGTGAAAGAGCCGCATCCATGTGGGTGCGCCCGGCCCGGCCCCTCCCGAGGGCGCGGCGGGGAGCGGCCGGGAGCCCCGGGACAGGCCGCGCTCCGGCCCCGCCGTGAGGGAGGGGCTGCAGCCCTGCCGGGGCTGTGCTCCGGGCCACGCCGCTGCTGAGCTCCGCTGCTTTCTGCTTCAGCCGCTTATGTTTCCCTTGTCCTGCTGCCAGCGGGGCAGGCAGCGCGGGCAGTCAGGGAGCAGCTGCCTGCCGGAGCTCGGAGGCTCGCGTCACACGGGCAGGGCTGCCGGGGCACAGCCGGCCGCCGAGCGGGTGAGGTCAGGTGAAACATTAGCCACGTTCTCTTGGCTTCCCGCCAGCTCCTTTCAAATATTTCTTTATGTGCTGCTGATGCTGTGCTCGTTTGGCATTTAAAAGGTGTGCTCCGGCAGGATTTCACAACGAGCTGCCATTTTACGGTTCTAAACACGTGCGAGTATCAGCCATGGAAGTGTGCGTCTCCATGAGCCCCTTCCTCTCGCCTCCCTCGGGGCTTGCAGCAGAGCCACTCCAGGCAGATCAATCATGAGGACTGTGTAAGCGGCTAAAAATAATGCAAGTCATAAAAGTATGGAAGCTGTTGCTCATTTTGGGTTTTGAAGATTCCAGTATCAATGCCAATGACTGTGCTATCTGGACAGTAGCAGATAAGGGTCAGATGTTCTTCTAAGGTGATTAACGTGACTTGCAATCCCCATCCTCAATGCCTGCTGCTAAAGTGTGTCTCTTCTGTTTCCCTGGTTGCAGGGGACAGGCAGATGTTCTTGACAGTTTGTCATGAGCAGAATTTCATCCTAGATTCAGAAAAGTAGTGTTGGAAGACAGAATGAACTAGCCTGTATCCTGCATCCTGACAGGTGCCAGTCAAACCAGTTCTTAAAGACTCCACCAGTGCTGCAGGCAACATGTGCCAGTGCTTCCTTGTCCTTTCTGAAGCTTCTCTTTATCCAGATGGGAGTGTGGGCTGGGTTCCTTATCTACCTGTCCAGCAGCATTAGGGTGGAGCAGCGTGTTGCTACGCTACTGGTGACTTGCAGAATGTCCTATAGACAGTATTTCCTCCAGGGCAGGGTGGGGATGGTGAGAAGGATAAAGCCTGGAGTGCAAATTCAAATGACTAAAATACATCTTGTGCCTAGGATAAAAAACAGAGAGGTCAGAGAAGTGAGCAAATGCAGGCATGAGCTTTCACAGCTTGTGTTGGGCTGTATCTTAATTTTGTGCTGGGATTTGTAATATTGATGTCAAAGGAGACATGCACTGAAGATGACACAAATGAAGTTTCTTTAAAGAAACAAGAGATTTGGGTACTCAGGCATCAAATATTTTGTTTAATCTGGACTGGCTCCTTGACAAATTTTGTTGGCTGAACCATTATGCTAGTGCTGTGTTAATGCTATGAAAATGGGCAGAGGGTTTTTTTAATTCTTTATAGGTAATATTCTGGTTACCTTCTAGGCAATTTGCACTGGTTTTGAGCTCATTTTTCTTTTTCATCTCCTGGAAGATATGCAAAGAGTAGCTTGAGAAGAAGCACACACACACACAGAGCTTACCAAGAGAGGTCACTGCAACATCCTCGGTGGATGCATTCACAAAGGCATGAGACGACACTCTCAAGGTTGGTCAGATGGGATCACTGTAGGGTTTGGCTCTCACACAGGGCTCTAAACCTTAGAAGTGAAGAAAACTGTGCACTGGCCTAATCATGGCAGTGATTTTAATATCGTGAGGTATTTTTAAAAAGTCAATTTTTTTTCTTGTGTGTGTAAGAGAGAAAGGCAGACAATGTTTGTTGCCAGTTCTTCTGGATGGACAGAGAGTGATACCCTCTTCTGTAAAACTCTCTGGCCTCCTGAGAGTAGGAAGCTTCCAGCTGGCCCTCAGACTCTTAATTTCTAATTAATTTCTTCTAGATCCTACCAGCCCACATCTGCACTCTTCTCTTGCTCAACAATTAGTTATGCAACCCAAGAAAAACACGGTATTAATTCCTGAATTTCCAAGCTCAGTTCCTGCACAGAAATCTTCTTGCCTATCTCTCCCACTCCTGCTGGTCCTGGATTCCCTGTCTCAGGGTGGAAGAAGGCATTGCTGGAGATGCTTCACTTGGCTGCCACTGCTCACAGACCTGGTGCTGAGGGATGGGGAGTGAAGGGGCAGCAGAGTGCAGCATGACCCACTTTTCATTGACTGTTATCCAGAATTAATCATCTCACATGTCCTTCTGCATAACATGGATCAAAAGGTTTCCCAGAATTTGTTCCTGTTTGAACTATTGATTTTCTTTGCATAAACCAGCCAAGTTTAATTAAATTATGCACAGTGATAAAGAATCTACCCTCTGCTCCATGTAAATTGTTCCAGCAGTTAATTTCTCCTCTCTGCTGAAACCACATGCCTTATTTTCTAGGGCAGATTGTCTAGACAGATGTGTGTGAGAGCCCACTCCAAAATGTTGCTTCAAATACAGGTATTCCTAAATTACACCTACACAAGCCTTTCCCTTTGCTCTACTGAAGAGCTTCACCTTGGGGAAACTCTTGCTGTAAGGCACATTTTTCAGCCCTCAGTCATTCAGTGAACTCTCATCTGAAACCTCTTGACTTGTGAAGCCAAAACACTTTTAGACTGAGACCAGTTACAGGCTCTGTCCATGGCATCCAGAGCTGCCAGGTTCATAGACACAAGGATTCCTTCTGTGGAAGCAGACATTTCCTCCTGTTGGGTTATCTGCCCTGGCCTCCCTGCAGACTCACTGCTTCTCAGGGTTCCATTAACCTGTGAGGATGACCTGAAAGATTTGTCCTCTAATGAATGAAAGATTTGTCCTCTACTTTTGGCTGCTCTGAAGTTCATACCAAAAATTTGTTGTCTATGTGCAGTTTTCCAAGCATATCAGGGATCTGATTTCTTCTTTATTAACTGCTTCTCATTTCATGTGAATTTGGGTGTGTCCATGCTCACTGAGCTATCCAGAGACTTCGGATAAAATACTCAGAAGGAATAGAAACAAAGACTCCCCTCCATCCCACTGGTGCCTCCTGAGGCACAAGACTGAATCTTGTATCTTAGACTTGCTTTAATTTTGTTTGCCTAGCAGAGATAACAGAGCTCTGGAGGAGAACCTCTAGCTCATCTCTCCTCATGAATGAGCAAGTGCCAGACCTGCTAGGCATGGCTAGCTACACCAGTAGCTTGTTGGGCTAATGTCAGCCCTGGTGGCTGATTTTTCTTGGAAGAGATGGAGAGTACCACTAGAACTGTTCCTGTAGGGAGCCTTTCTAAATTAATGAAACATGAAACCTCCTCATGCTGCTGTAATGCAGACTAGAGAGCAGCCTGCATCCCCATCTCCCCAGCTCTGCCTGCAGCACTGGTGCCTGGTGATGGATGAGGGTGGAGGCAGCTTTTTGCACCAGGGGATGCTGTCTGCTTGTGTGGGTTGTGCCACCAGAATTAAGTGCCAAAGCTGAGAAAAGTGAACTGTTGGTTAGTGTAGAAGATAGTTGGAGTCCCCTGCAGGGCACAGGACCCTGTGTGTGGTGTTCTGCATGAAATTCAATGCTGAGGTGTATTCAGAGTGCATTGAACTAGACAACCCTTCAAGAGACCTTTATGCTAGGATTCCTAGTCTGGAGTTGCCACTCAGCTGAGCATGTAATAGGTACTGAGGTCAGCACGTGTGAGGTGGTGGTGACTGTGGGCTGCACAGAAGCCCGGGAATGCTGAGGTTTGATAGCGAGGTACCATACATGTATGGGAAATACCAGGCTTGCTTGCAAGTGCCTCGAACAGTTTGAGCATTCCTCCTCCTTTCCCCACCCCACCCAAACACCTGTATTCTTTATAGGATCTAGCCATGGTGATTTTGACTGCAGATGTTAAATAGTTTCCATCCACACTAGGACTCTACTTGTTCAGGTTTTTCACCATCCATTTCTCTTCAGCCACTTTTCATTACTTCAACCTTTTACCTCAGAGTGGTCCTACTATTTCAGGTCTTTGTTAAAGACCTGGTCATGAACACATCAGGTTGTGATCTCATTTACTTCTGCTGCCTTAACAGAGTTTCTCTGGTCTTGTAGTGATGCACAGGAGAATAGATCCTCCACCCTTCTGCATATTTGCTAAGTGCTAACAGCATATTTGGCTGAGTACAGAATGCAGACAACAAAAATCTTGACTTGTAATAGAGAGCTGCTTTCTCACAGATGCTGCTGCCTGAGCTGCTTGCACTGAGCACTGCAGTTGTAACAGTCTCCTTCCACAGTGCCCCTACAGCCCCCAGAATTACTGAGAATTTTTTCCTTTAAATGCTCTGCTAACTTCTAGGTGTCTTGCTGACTTGCATGCAATCAGATTGAAACGTCAACATAATGTTAAATATTAACAATTATCACCAGGAACTTCTCACACCTTTTCCTTAGAGGATACAAAGAAGCCCAACGCCCACCTGTTCCTAAATCCCTGTCATCAATTAGAACAGATTCAGGTGATATGTTGGACCTTTATTAGTTATTATCACCTGCAACAGGCCCTGGCACAGGACTGCCCTAAAATATGCTTTCCCTGGAAGCCTTCCAGATTGCTCCAATTGCAATCTCCTCACGAGCCAGAGAGAGCTTGTATTGTGCAAAACAAGAAACGGAAAAACAAAAGCTGAGAGGATAAAAAAATAGCTCAAATGACTTAATTTCTGTTTTAATTCCAAGAATACATGAGGCCCCTGATATTTCCCACATACGGCTCCTTTCTCTGCAGCACAAAGAGGATATATTTTAAACAGTAGTGTTAAATGAATTATATGTTGCTGCTGGATAATGGTCTCTGCCTGAGAGATAATTGTTGAGACAAAGCTGAGGTATTTATTGAAGATAAACATTGAGACAAAGCCAAGATGTTTATTTTCTAAGCACCAGACCGTACTGCAGACAAAACATCTATCATTAGCATTATTCCTAAAGTGTTGGAAGCCTGAACATGCCACATCACAAACTCTTGTTAACTTGGCAGTGGCAGAACTGGGACTTAAATGAGAAAGGCACCCAGGCTGATCCAAGTACTAATGCCAGGGGGCAGCTCTGTTGACCCTATGAGGGGCAGTGCCCAAGTGCTGCCCTCCTTGACCACTGTCTGCCCTTCTGTAGCTCAGGGAGGTGGCTGAAGTGCTGCCTGCAGACCTGATCAGTCACAGGTGAAGCATCAGGAAGAACACATTTCTTTTTCATTGATTCAATGAGAAACTAAAGCAAAACATTTCCTGATTCTTCAGGTTCATTTGAGGTTTTGAAACTGTAGGAGATATGACCAGCCTGTCATCAGATCAGTATTTTACAGTTTTCAAAACTAATTTTACAGATGCCTCTGTGCTTACAGATTCATGTCCAGGTTTGTATCTGAACATTGGTGAAGTACAGGCTCATACAAGAACATGGGCAGCTTCAAGCAGAAGCAGGGCCTGATCCCATGTGGTAATGGAGAAGAACGGGCTCTGTGATACACCTGGGTGGTGTGTGCAGCTGTCCTGGCATGTTTGGGCGTGGGGGGGCTCCTCTGGCTACGTGCTGGTGCAGGTTTGCTTTTGTGAATGTCCTGTGGAGACTGAGAGCTGTGGTCATGTTGGCTCCTAGGAGGTTGGTCCCAGCAGGTGAGGGGTGCCCTTTCCTCCTATATCCACTGTGTCCACACTGTGACTTGCAGCACTTCTGAGCAGGGTCCCAGCCTTGCTGTTCCACAGCAGTCACTGCTTTTGGCATTGCCCTTGATAGCTGTACAAAGTTGTATCAACAGACTGTTTTCCACTATTCTCTCCTGGGTATGTGAAGATAGTTAAACACCCAGCTCCCACTGATTGCATTGGTCATAGGACACCTACATACTTCCATGGACTTGGGCATAATTTCCTAAACTCATTCAAAGAGGGCAGCAACATCACTGAGTATTATATGATCTGAACGTTTCAGATTGGCTGTAAAGTGATTGTGTGCACCTACAGAAAATACCACATGCCACTTTATTATGCAGACCAGAAAGATGATACAAACTTCTTACAAGTATTCTACTTCTCAAGACTGTAACCCAGATCCTTTTTAAAAAAGATAACTGAAAATTAGGCCCTAATCTATCTGATGTCTGTGACCTGATTTTGAAAGGTACTGAGCATCCAGGATTGTCTGTCAGCATCAGCTGAAGGAATAAAATTTCTGGGATCTCCATCCCTCTAGAGAAATTTCAAAAATTGCAAAAGTAAGATTGTTCTCATGATTTTGGCATTTCTAGAAATATTTGTATATCGAATGAAGAAATTTACAAGGAATATAGCATAAGAATAAAAGTTGTATGGGAATTTCTGGTAGTTTCCTGAGTTTCAGACCTTATGACTGCTTGTACTGTGTTATCTCCCAAGTCATCTGTGCCTGCCATATATTTGACAATACATGTTTTGTCAAGTCAAACAGGCTTCCGTAGAAGGAAAGAGATGACATTATTACTGCTCAAGTAGGATTCTCTGTTTTTAATGCTGAGGTAGTAAAAGCTCCATAAGGATCTTACTAAATACAATTCACATGATGTCTTTCAGAGGTGCATTTACAAATAAAGACATAAATGTAAGTTATTTTGCTTTTGAGAAATCTCGGGGCTGTTTTGCTGCATCAAGCTGCAATCAATTGTCAACTGCATCAATGAACTCCAGATTTGAAAAGGAAAACTGTAACTACGGATTACTTGGTGCTATAATATTCAATATGATGGTGATGAGGAATTAATTAAATATGCTATAGGACTGGGGAATCCCTGCCTTCTAGACTCAAATTCACAGAGCATTTAGTTGAGTATTTAGCAGAAGGCATATGGATATGTGTTAAGGCACTTGCTTAAGTTGTCTGACAACATTTTGCCTAATCCTTTCAGCTTCCATACCCCAAAAAGTAGATGTGAGACTTGCCCTCTACTCTTGAGCTGTATAGATAAAATAACAGTAAAAATAGTTGTCATTTAGGTGGAACCAATGCACTATAATATAAATCCTTTTATCTGACAGTATTATAAAAACTGTACTTCAAGTAGCACAAATGTAGTATAACTTTTTAAGTCCTTGCTCAGACAACACTGATTTCCCTCATGGGTAGCTGAAGCTGGTGAACTGCAGAAATAGGACACTAGCTGGAATTCTCTAGGCAGGACAGCACTGTACTTTTCTTGTTCAAACCTTGTAGATTTAAAGGATACTTGCATATTCGTATTGGCCCCTTCAGGATATTTGCTGTTCACACATCCAGCCTGATCTTCCACTGAATCTCAGCAGTGTCCTTTGTGGCAGGGGTGAGTCTTCTGCAGCACTCTCTCTTGGTGGCATACCAGCACTTTTTATTATTATTAGAAAGACAAGGTCAAATACAGTTGGAACGGGAATTTCTGTGGTTTGTGGTGGTCTTCAGCTTATTGGAAGTTCATTCTTCAGAATCAGAGCTCTAAAAAACAGTTCTACTTCTGCCCTAAATAGCTTTTTCTTACCACAGTGATTTCTGTACCTCAGAGAACTGTGTCTGAGAGCACTGAAGCTGATTGTAGTCTTCACTCTGCAACTTGCTGTGATCTTTTGTAGTGGCCATGAAGGGAATCAAAGGTAAAGAGCCTCAAGGATGCTTGAAATGCCATAGATGACCTATGAGTAGGGAACAGGTCAGATTCATTCATAGCCACTTGTGTCAGATGGAGTTTTCTTGTAGGAAGAAAGTCTGGCAAACATTTTCTGCAGAAGCTGCTCTGTGTGAATAATGTCAGTCGGAGTTCAGAGCTGCTACCAGATTAAAGACTGACTTAGCCAATAGTGTGCTTCAATACCATTACCACTAGCTGCACAGTGGCTACAAACCCTTAAAAACGTCTTCCTCCATTTTTCAGAACCTTCTCTTCCATTGCGAGTCAACTTCAGACAACTGTTCTCATATACACAAAGGCTGCTGATGTCACAGCTGAGGTCAAGAGGCATTTTGATGTTGATTTTATTAAGTAGTGCCCTTTGCATGTGCTATTGTGCTGCTGCTTCATCAAGACATGAATACAATGTTTGCTGGTTTTGAAAAAAGTTTATTAGTTATGTGAAACACTGAGCTCAGCCCAAACATCAAAAGCACTTGTAGGTGCTCACTTTCCCACTGGAGGTTTGCTTGACAAAACCAGATGCTTTACCTTGCATCACCATATTCTTTTTGCAAACTTCTGCTGGTTTGCATATATGTACTAGATCTGAAATAATTACAATTCCCATACTTCTTCCACAAATTCCTAATTCCAAAATGCATGCTTTCATAACTTCAATTAATACTAGAGTTGTTTTTGTTATTTACATGTTTTGCTCTGGTGATTGTAAAATGAGAAAGATGCTTCAGTTCAAGGAGAGGGAGTGGAAAGAAGGACAGATCAGAAGTTGCAAGAGTTGAAAGAAAAGAACTGTTAAGTCGTTTTCTTCAAGCAGAAAATTATTTATAAATATTTACTAGAAGGATTCATAACAGATTTAAATGAACTTTCACAATCTTAACAAAGTCAGCATTTACCAAGAAGAGGGGCAGTCCCCATTTCTATCGGATTTAAGCCTACTGACAGTAGTGGCTGTGTTTCTCACCTGTTGGGAAAATTTGGGCTGCAAAACTTTCTGCTCTGTGTGTTCTAGGGGTTTGAAAAACCACAGAATTAAGCAATTAACAAAAGTGATTCCAGACTGCCTCTGAAGTGTGAGAAGACCTCAAGACTCCCCTCCACCTCATCTTTGAGCCCTTTTTCCAAATTGTTGCTAAAGCTCCAAAGGGGCTAAAAGGCTGAAATGAAGGGACTATCTCTTTTTAGAAAATGTAACATGTTGTAAATAGTGCTCTGCATTGGTGACACTCTTTTAAGCACTATTGGGGACAATGCTTTGGACCCATTTTTCTCCCTTGAAATGAAATTATTGGTAGCACTAGCTGATAATTTTTTCTAAGCAACATTTATTGCTGAAAATGACAACATTCCAGAAGGCTTATTTAAAATATAGTGTATTGTGTAATTCTTTTTATTTGTGTGTTGCACAATCTATTTGCTGATACTTGTTTCTCTCCCTCCCTCTCTCTCCCCTAGGCTATCAAACAAAGCTGCCCAACCTTACACTCATCCATCATCCTTGAGTTATTAAGAGAGTAGCTGCAGAACATTTACAAGTGCATAGGATGGATTGCTGGCTGCTTTTCAAGAACACAGTCAGTGCTACAAAAACTTTGCAAGATGGCAAATTTTCTCATGTTTCCTGTTCCTTGCTCTGCTAGAACCTGCTAGAAGGAATAATTTCTTGGATTTAGGGTTACTAATCTAGGTTGATGCCAAAGCTGTTACTCATTCATGTCTAGTACCAGATTTTAATTTTATCTGAATAAAATATTTCTTTTTTGGTAACCGTGTGTTAAAGAAGCATTGGGCTACATTAGAAGGAAGGAAGAAAGGGGTAAGGACAAATGCAGACATTGGAGGGCTAGTGTTATAAGACTTTCTCAAGGTTAGGTTTAGAAAAATCAATGCACAAACGTAGAGATTAAGAGATTTTAAGTGTCTCATATGAAGAGTGTAACCAAGTGGATGTCAAATAGATCATACTGCATGATGACTTCTTAGTAATTATAAGAGAGAGGTTAGGATGGAGTGGAGTTGCTAT
>WBNQ01006541.1:0-11487 GCA_013401375.1 Spizella passerina | reverse complement strand
AGCTTTTGTTTATCATCCGCAGTGAATTGGGCATGTCAGAGGGCATTTAGTATCAGGAAAAGTAGCACAGTTTTGCTACCAAAACATGAGTAATTTTCAACAGCTTCACACTGTGAGTTGCCACGCAATAACAACACTGCTTGGTGACTCCACCCTGCTTGCACAGCAGTTATCTGGCTTTTACCACTCTGCTTCATGTTGTGAAGGACCTCAGCAATCACAGCACAGAACAGTGCTAAGGGAGCATTTACCAAAGTTGCTGTTTGTGAAAAAATCTCACAAATTGAGCCACAGTGACATGAAACATTGAGGATAAATTTCAGTGATAAATTCTTTTACACAGGAGGCAAGCTGAACTGTGTAGAAGAAAAAAGCTGAAAACTGATGGTTCCTCTCCCTGTAGCTGCCCCCTTCTGCTCCCTTTTGTCGTTTTGTTTCATATCTTCCCTCTGACTTCATTCTTACTGTGTGTTGCTGTGATTTACATCACAGCTGATACCACTCAGCCTTAGCAATCCTTTGCCTTACCTTCTGACTCTCCTCCTCTTCCTCTCAGTGATTTTTATTTTCATCCACAGACCCCATCTCACTAATTTGGCTTCCCTCTCCATTCTGCTGTGGCCTTCAACTCTAGCTCAACAGTTTCAACAAAATCCCTGGTTGTCAACCTGATATTCATCAAGCACGTTTTGCTTCCCCTTGCTTAACTCTCTTCCAGTACAAGTTTTATTCTTTGCTTTACTATTTAGTTCTTCTAACACTCTCAGGCCCTGAATTCCCTCAAAGCTTTCATTGTGCTTCATCTAAGTCTTCAGCCTTTGTCGTAGAGTTTCTGTGTTGTACTGAATGCTGGCTATAACCCCAACCATAGTCTGAGGAAGAATGTGTCCACAAGAAGCACTGAATGTGCATAGAAATTCACCCTGATTTTAGAGAATTTCCAGTCTCTGGCTGGCACATCTGATTCAAAGAAAAATCAAGCACTGGTTGTCTACTTTCAAATTTGTCTTCAACACATTGTTTCGGTTTATCCCTAAGCAAAACATTCCTGTCTTTTTCTTTACAATACTCTGGAAGTAAACCTATTTTATTGGATAATTCTGCTCACTCTTTGATTCCTAGGGTAAATTATCTGCCCAGGCAGTCCAAGAAAAGTCTGCTTCATTTAATCCCCCCTAGGTTAGCACCAGCTCAGGGATCAGCTTCTTAGATTTTGCTTTTTTGCTCTCTTCCCTTGTCAGCTTCTTTGTCAGTCAGTTTCATGCTATCATCACCCACACACCAACTAGTGGCAAGGTCACTGGTAAAATTGATACAACTGCCTTCTCACAAATTACCCCTTATGCTTGCCTCAAAAGCAGCTCCATGTACCAGTGCCTAGAAAGGCTGTGAGGCTTATTTTTTTCAGGACAAGAGATGCCAGACCAGAAGAGAGCAGCACATTTTGTTTTGTCCTTTGAAATTCTTAGTATATCAAAAGGATCTTATTCTGATGCTGTTTTCTGATTTTTCTTTTTTAATTTACATTCTTCCCCTTCCCTGTGAGGTCCAGAAACATAATTGTTTCCCATATGGGTCAAATTGTGCCAAGAGTCAGGAGGTGTGGTGGATGCTAATCTGGATCACACAACTTTCACTCAATTATCTAGGCTACCCAGTCTTGACTCATTTCAGGTAATGAGTTCAAGAAGACAATATAACTAGCTGATATCTTGTTTTCTCTGTGAACAGAATTCCTAGGAGCATTGATTTCCAAGCTGATATTAGTGGGTTTGGATTTTTTCCATTATCTCTTAGACTAGAGCAGTCCCTTTCCATGCCATACCAAGAATGCTTGCAGGAATTTCCTGCAGAATGACCACTGACATTAAATAAGTGCATCAGGCCTCTGTAAGAAACAGAGTAGCCCATTCTTAAGGGCAAAACATCTCACTTGACATCTTGGCTGGAATTAAAAATCCTGTTGTATGATGCTAAAAACTTCAATCACCTTCTTCTGAAAGCTGTCTAGGAGAAAACAAAGTTTTGATTCTCATTCTCCCTTCCTTGCTTTTAAAGTGCATTTAACTCTGTTAGAGGGAGCAAAACTGAGAACATCATACAAAAATGACCTGGTATTTTTTTCTGAGATTGCAAAACCCATCTTGCTGTCTGTCCTTGGAGGACAGAATCCATCCTTAGTTGGTTTGTACAGATTACCATCAGAGTGTAAGCTCACAAAGCCTTACTGTCACTATGAAAATAATCACATTAAAATCACAAAACTCTTGAATGGAAAAACACAAATCTTTATTTGCTGTCATCAGTCCCCTGAAGTGCCTGATGCTGGCAGAACAGGTCTTTTAAAACTGTGGGCCAGCTGCTGAGCTCGTGCAAATCAGCATAAGATGTTGTGAAGAGGAAAAACATTGGTACTGCTTAAAGGTTGTTTTAAAGAGATCAGTGAGTAACTAAATGTTCAACATGCACACTGGGATGTATTAGAAACAAAAAGTCTAATTTGCAGAGAAGAAGGTTTAATAAAAAATAGGATTATCTAGTAGCTAAACAAGAGGCAGGCTATGTTGCTAATCTTCACTGGGGGCTTGTAAGAACTGATTAGACCAACATCTGTCACACATGGACTCTGGATTCTGCTCCAGTGGAGAGGCTGGACTGCCTGTGCTCTGGAGATTTCTTCAGTGTTTGCAAAGCATGAAGAAGTGGGCCTCAGCATTGAAACAGTTATGGATTAGCAAAACACCTTTGTCTCCTTGCTTCCTCTTCAAGACAGACCACAAAACTCACAGATTGGTTCCATCTCATGTGTTAATCCCTGTGTGATTTAGCCTGTACCTAATTTCTGAGCACAGCTAAGAGAAGAGGCAGGCAGTGCATGTAAATCACTCTAGCAAACCCACTAGCAAATGTTAAATCAATCCAGTAAAATTTTAATAGTTCTTTTCATGCTGAAGTGAGCTATAACTGCTATTTAACTTTGTAGTTAACTACATTATATAAGTATCTAGTTATTACTGTATAACTATAAACTATAGTTATAAAATTGTATATGGTAGTTACTTATTAAATAGCTGTAACAGTTCTGTGGTTTTTATTCAGAAGGCATTTTACAGAGTCAAAGCAATGGAAAAAGTTCCTTTTGCTTCAATGGAAAATGTGTCAGAATTAAAAGGAGAATATTAGTGTGTTTTGACAATTGGTGGTAGGCACAGCAGAGCCATAGTGGTAACATATAACTGTAATTTGCAGTGTTCACTCTTCCAAAAGAATTTGCTAAGCATGTTACAGTAAAAACATATATATTCTTCCATCTTAGTCTACCATTTGACACCTGTTCTAAGGAGTTATGAGTATTTTAGTAGTGCATTAAGTAGATCTTAGTGGTGTCTCTTCTGTGGGATTCTCTGTCCTGGCTTGCCACTCTCCTGCTTTGTGAGCAGTGTAAGGATTTATATGAGAAGAGGGATAGGACAACTGTACTTTGAGAAGGGCATTGAAATTTCTTCAGAATCCTGTTTTGTTCAGGCTGCTGGAGTGAAATTGTTTTGAGGCAGGAAAATGCTCTACCACCTAGTGCAGTTAAGGCTGAGACCAAGCTTGAGCAAGGGTTTTCTCAGATTATGCCTGTGGGATGGGTTGTGCACACATCTGCAGCCTCAGGGGCACTTCTCAAGGCTAAGCCCCAAGGCTTAGACAGGCCACACTGTTTGTGCACAAGGGAAAGAGAGGGCCAGATGCCTTGTGAAGCCTAGAGGGAGGTCTCCCATTGATCTACTGATGCTCAAGGCCAGGTATGAGTACAACACACAGGTTAAACCAATGTGTGTTTGACAGATGTAGGAAGTCCAGTGAGTGGAAAATAATGTCCATCATAAACACACAGAAAACATAATGTAGCTTCCCAGGTTGGTATGAAAGCCGTTTCTTTGAGGTTTTTAAAAGTGTCCCATTGGTAGTTGACCCTGACACTTCTCTGCTAGATGGTAATACACCATCTGTGCACCATAAATTGCTAGGCCAGTTAACATTCAATTACCTGCTGGTGTTTTGGGGCATTATTCTACTGGACAGCAGAGCCAGCTGGGGATCAGCAGTGCTTATGAGTTCAGGAGGAATGTCACACAGGCACAGATCTGCTGTTGGCAGAGCCTGCTCTGCTCTGGCAGAGCTCTGCAGTTGTGTTGCAGAGTCTGAGGACAAAATTAAGCAGCACACCCAAAGTGAGCTTACCAGCGTTAAATGAGGCAGTCCTGTTCTTCCCTCGTTCCTATTTCCCCACTGTCCTAGTCTCTCCCACTTTGTTCTTTTTCACCCTGCTAATAATAAAGCCTCTGTGTTAAGGAGCCATGCTTGACTTCAGTGGGCTACCAGCAGAGCTCCCTTGGGTCCCTATTGCTTTCCCAGTACCAGGGCTGCAGAGTGGGTACACTCATGTCTGGCATCACTGGTATGAAGCCCAAGATGGTAAATCCAGCCAGATGGTTGAGCACTGGAGAGAAAAGCATACCTTGCTTTGTAGTGGGATAATTAGGCTTGTTATCTCTGGCCATGTGCCAGTGTTGTTAGTGCTGTGTTGTCTCTGGGTAACCCTGTCTGGGTGTCCCTGTGTCAACCCCTCCAGTACCTGTATGATTGGGTTCCTGCTATCCTCTGGAGGGTTCCAGCCCTTCTGTTTCATCCTGAAGTTTCTTTGAATTGTGCCACTCATCATTAATGGAAAATGTGCTATTACAAAAGAGGACAACTCGGTTTTTACTCTGTTTTTGTAACTTCTAGTTGGAGTCTCATCGGGTACAGTACAGAAGACTGTCATCTCCTGGCCCTCAGTAGTAAAAGAGTACTACTACGCATGGTACATTTTGTACCGTGAAGAGCTCATCACTGAGAAAGAAAAGGAAAAGCACATGGAGATTAACGATTTTTTAAAATGGGATCCCATAATAGGAAAGTGTGAAGTAGGGTGTAATTTTTATTTAAATGAATTTGTTTTCTGAAATTTTTTTTGTAATCAAAATGTCTCCACAGCAATATCAGTTTTGTCAAGAAGAGTGAGAGACAAACTAATTGAAGAAGTAGGCACACATCATGTTCTGTGACAAGGGAATTAGATAATTTCCTAGACTAAGATTCTGACTCATTCCCTGCTTTGCTGTAATGCAAGTGTCAAGGATGGAAGGATTTGTGAGTCCCACAAGAGAAATTTGGATGGAGATACTGGAAGACCAATGCCACATGTGCCTTCCAAAGTGGAAAACCAAGAGGTTTAGTCTGCAAATAGATGTCTCAGCACATTTCTGATGGAAGAGTCAGTTGAAAGACATTATTTCAATCTCTGAAGAACAAAATAAAAAATAATTTTAATATTTAAATGTGGTCACAAAAATCTTAGCTGGCATGTTTGGTCCACACTACTTTTGTCATGGGATTGTAGTAATGCTCTATTGGAATAAGTGGAAAATAGTAAAAAATAAGTTATAGCACATGATGTGTATGGCAGAAGGTAAAAGCTGAGCTGTAGAGAAAGTCAGGGGTCAGACACTGGTAGAGGCTGGGGCTTTTTTCTCAGTCTAGACCTGAAGTTATTTCTATAAATCAGAGGGATCTGTCATCTCTGGGGGTCCCTCTGAAGCAGTCTGTGGGTCTTGTGGGCTACTTTAGCAATTGGAGTGGCGGGACCACCTCTGGTCACACCACCAGTGTCCTGCCATGCCCAGGCAGGTCAGTCTGCTGGGGAGCTGTATGGAGAGAAAATGCCCACTGAAAAAAGTGTATGGGGTGCCCAGGCAGAGGGCACCATGGCAGGAAAGAAAGGACAGGAGCCAAGAGGGTTTAGTAGGAAAGAGAAGAAATAGATTACAGAGCATTTGAGACAGTGGCAGAATGCCCAAAATGTGATTCAAGCAGAGCACTGGATGCAAGCATGATGAAGTGCAAAGAAGCTGTAGATGTGTAAACTGGCTGTGTCACAGGGCACATCAGGCAGCCACCTGTCTCCAAATCAGAAATCCAAGAGGACTCTGTGCATCCCAAGGCATCTGCCTGTGCTCCCAGGGAGGTCCTGACATGGCCTGGGCACCTCCAGCTCTGCCTCACTGCTTGGCCAGGAGCAGCACAGCCCACATGGCTCTGTGTCCCAGTGCTGGGAAGGGCAGGATGCAGGAAGCTGGCTGCTCTCAGCCCCACTCCCTCAGGGCCCATCCCATTCCCTGTTCCCACAGCACACCTAACGCCCACGGATGGCATTTGGCTGCCTGCAGAGCTCAGACAGGGCCAGGCTCTTTGAAAACAAGCCTATGATAAAGGAGGTAGTGGGCATGGCACAACCATGTGGGTTTTTTTTAGTTAATGCCACATGGTCGTTAAGGGTTCCTGCCCAGGGGAACCTCAGTATTAGGTCTTTCTCAGCCTGGAGAAGCTCAAGGGTGCATTTCCCAAGAGAGCAGCCTAATAAGCAGCCCATCTCTGAGAGGGGAGGAAACTTGGAGCTTGTTGTTGAAGCTGGATCTTGGCAGAATGAATTATGCATGAGTCAAAGGGCCAGGAAGGGAGCAGCCAGGGGCAGTGTGACTGCAGCCTGAGGGCTACAGCAGAGCTGGGAAGGAAATAAAGCCTGGCATATCCTCATATATGCATGGGCAGAGAAGAAGGTGAGCCCATGCAAGACGTCTCCATGTGAAGACTGGAGACGTTATTTCTTGGAAGGAGACAATAACCATAGGCCTAGGCACCTTCATGTCCCTGAGCCTTTCTTGAGAATCCTTATTTCTCAATGGCTACCCTGTACTTGTTTGGACCCACCCAGGTCACTAAGGATTGCCATTTCTTGGGCAAGTGCTTCAGGCAGCAGGATATCCTATAGTACTTGGGTACTGACATCACCGTTGTCATGAGTTTTAAAAGAAACTGCTGCTCTTGCTTTTTCCTTTTTGAGGACATGGTTACAGGACTTTTATTTGGGAGAGACTTCTGGGGGATGGGTTCCAAATAAACAAATATTCCGAACTGCATTTCTCCATGAGCATCCCAGACCTTGGACAGGGGTCCACAGAAACACAGGAAAATGTAGGTCAGAAGAGACTTTGGGTGTCATCCAATCCAACCTCTTCCTCAAACTATTATCAAGTACAGCAAGTTTTTCAGGGCGACATGAGGCTGAGCTTGAATAGCTGCAAAAATTGAGAGTCCACAACTTCATTGGGAAATCTCTTCCAGTGTTGGATTAGTCTCACTGTAAACATTTTTGTCCTCATCTAGACAGAATTTACTTTGCTGCAACTTGTGATGATTGCCATTGTCCTTCCAGTGTACACCTTTGAGGAAGGTCTGGAGCTGCCCTACCTTAGGTAGCTGATGGCAGGAGTTAGGTGTCTCCTTGCCAGGGTTTTGCACTGATATAACTCCCTGCTGAGCTTTGCCATTCAGAGGTGCCTCATCTTCCTTTGCACACTGTGGTTTGCTAGCTAGCACAGCATCCTGCTGGTGGTCTGGGGGAGCAACTGTCCAAGTCTGTGCTGCATTTGGCATTGCTGTGGCCTAATTATATCATATGCCATTGAATTTTCATCTGTGCTCTCTACTCTCTTGCAGTTTCTCCAATTCCTGTTTAAATTTGCAACATTGCCCGAGTAAAGAATCATATGGAGTGTGGCCAGCTATTATTTTTTATTGAAAGAAGCAGATGCTGTGAAACAATTAAAAATCATTCTCAACACCCTAAATGTTTCCAAATATAAGTAGATACTCAGGAATGAATTCACAGGAAAAGAGAATCTGTTTATTATGTTGTCACTTTATACAGTTAAACCATTCTTTTGTGCTTTGTTTACACTGAGATATGGGTCCTTTGTAGGTAGCATTTGTACACCAGCTGTGTATATAATGTGTATAGTTCCCTCTATAAAGATTACAGAAGGAACACACAGGCTGCAATGCGGAAAAGGAGTTTCTCCTATAAAGTAAAGATACCAAAGATTTGCTGGACATTGTCTGTCTGTGATCCATGCAGAGATTCCTCATCAAATGTAATGTAAATGTGATCAGTCAGTGCCTCTGAATGGGTTACCTGGTCATTTAGTAAATGAACTGTGGTTTCAGGCGTGCCTCAGGCTGGTGTTGGCTGGTCCAGAAAGGTCTTGACTGAGCCTGAGCTAACAAACCCCTGTAAATTCATGTCTGCTCTTCATTGCCACAGAATGGAGTTATACAAGAGCAGCTGTAAGGGCTGACTGCACCACCTGGGACCAGCCAGTGTAAGAGTTCCTCAGCCTCCTGCTTCTGGGCTGCAGAGATCTGCAGTGGGTTTGGCTTCCTCTGAACCTTCCAGCTTATCATTTACACACTGTTATGTCTGAGCTGAAATCCCTTTCCTTTAAAATACTTTAGTCCTTTTCCCTTAAACTTCCCATTTAAAGTAATTAATGATTAGACATCTCTGTGACATGAATAGTGGTACAGACTGTATGGGCTTTTTCTTATCTCTTAAGCTTTATCCCATAAACTAAGCTGGAAACCAGAAGAAAATTTCCAGGAATGTGCCTCTGTTAAATGGGGAGCTACGACTTGGTGGAAGTAGCAGCAAATAATTCACTTAAACATAGTGGAGCTGCTCATGAGAGGAAGAATTTGAGAGTGGAAGCCTAACATAATTGTGGACCTTGTCCTACCAGACAGAAGCTGGCATATCTCAGCTGCCGTGGAGTTTTCCAGCTCGGCCCGGCAGAGCTTCACCTACTGCAGAGTACTCAACCAGAGTACTCCTCTCCTTCCCTTAGCTGCAAGGTTAAAAGCCAGTTTCTCTGCCAGGTGAGTCTGCCAATGCTCACTCCCAAATGATTTTTATCACCAGTTTCTTATACTTTGAAGAACAAGATGTATTTGGTATGATATAAAAAACAAAGTGAAAATCACAAAGGAACAGAGATTATGAGGAATATAAAAATTACCAGACCAAAACCCCCATACCTTGTAAATACACATGGCTGAGAGTTAGAAACTGATGGTGAAAGCAAGACAATGCAGTCCTCATGACAGCAAATCCATCAATAACATGTAGTGCTTCTACACTGCAGTGCTTAATTTCTGGTCTGTTTCTTTCTTCCTCTATTTTACATGGGCTAATTTGCTAGTGTTTGCTTTAACAGTATTCTGCAGGCTTTATCAGCAGATTACATGGCATGCAGCATTGGCTCCCTGGTTGTGGTATCTAATGGCTGCTCTATACTAACAAGACCAGGTCTAACTTACAATATATATAAACACTCAACAGCAATCTTTTCTTCAGACTCTCTGAGGTGATTCAGCACTAAAAGATGTCTCTAAGAGTCTAAAATACTCTAATAAGTCTCTAATACTGCCTTTTCTTCTTGAGCCTGAATTTTATAATTCCTTATTAATTCCCACATTAATATAACAGACAATTACAAATGCTCTTACCTGACGTACCATGCTGAATGTGTGTAATGTTAAATTAGCCTTTGGGGTGCTTAGAGCTGTTGCTTGAGCCTATGTGGTATCCTGGAGACACCAGCCCTGTTGTTAGAGCAGTGCTACTCCAGCACAAGATCTGACAACTGAACCTACTGTCACTCCTCCTTGTCTCTGACTACCTACACTTTCTTGGTGACACAGAAGCCTAAAGCCTATGCCAAATGTTCTTAGTAATCAAGACTGGCTACACACATTCATTTGTTGACCTTGAGAACTTCCTAGGAAAACTATCTCAGGAAAACCAGAATGAAATACAGGACAGGCAAATACCTTTTTGGCAGTAAGAGCAAAGCTGTGCCTGCTTTGTTTTAGAGAATCGATTCCTAATGTGGTATTTGCAGAAGTTATTTTGCTATTCTTTTCTAAATTAAACTGTCACCTGTGTGATGTGTTAGGTTTTAGATTTTATATTTTTCAGATTCTGTGCTGCTTTAGTGTGTAGTTCTGAGCTTCATATTAAGGGATGGCAAGCTCTCTTCACAGAGTAGGGAGACAAAACAATTCCTTCTCTAGCTGGGGACCAAGGACAGCCAATCCAAATTTCAGGCCCAAGAGCACAAACAACAGCCAAATGAAGAGGTTGGGATTTCATAACCTAAAGCTATAACTGGACAATTAACTCCAATATGCAAATTGACCAGAACTTTTAAAAGTGAGAGACCTCATGACTGGTCATCCATTTTTGTGACCATTTTGGGTTCATCTTGGCTGTAGCCCTGGCTGGGCTCTTGTGCTGCCCAAGGTGTATCCATTGAGGCCTTTAAATAAATCCCTACTTTATTCTTTAACTCTGTCTAGCTTCTGTTCTAGGTCAGTCTTCACAAGGCANAAAGACAGGATTTAATTCTTTAAGGCCAGAAGACCAGCTGAGCAGTCTGACTTCTTTCACTTCATTTTTTAAGTCACAAAGCCAGAGGACCATGGCTTTGTTTTATACTTTGCTACAGGACTAGGAGAACTTTTGTGGACATGATCTTGGAGAGAATCAATTTCAAGTAATATGGGTTAAAAGTTGTGATGAAACATCCCCAGATACTTTCTTTGTGTACTGACCCCTGCCATTTCAAAATCAGTATACATTGAGCCAAAGGGCTGGGATACCTGTTAAAGCAGTAATATCTTTTACCTGGACTTTCTTAGAAACAATGGGAAATTATGAATATATTATCAAGGGTTAATTTTGTATCTCCCTGAGGACTCCTTCAGCATTTTTTTTTCAGATCTGAATGATGATCTGACAATTCTTAATGGCCCTGTAGCACCTTCTCTTCCTCCATCCCCCAGCCTCCAAATATTTAGATTGCTGCCAAGCTCTGTTTTGTTTTCACTGAGTGCATTACTCCTCAAATTTCCTTAATGCGACCCATGGCATTTGCTAATGTACCTCACCTGCTCCTTTGAATTCAGCCAGGAAAGCTGCCCTACTCCTCTCTCAGCAGCTTTTGCCTCTGCTGCAGAGGGCTGTGCCTGCTCAGGAGCAGTTGCTGAACTGCCATAAATTAGAGGTAGGTGTACTAGGGGAAATTGAAATGGATCCTGGTTTCCTCCGAACTTGAGTTGTGCAGGAGCTTTGTGTGCCGCTGAGCTATCCCTGAAGCAAGAGGAATAACTAACTACCATGAGAAAGCAAGGGCAGAAAGCTGGGAGTGGAAACCACCAATGGCCCAAGCTAAGCCATCATTACTAATGAATCACACGTGTTTAATAATGTTCATTTGAAAAAAAAAAAAAAGTAAAATGCTGAGTATCCAGAGGCAGTAAGGAGGAAAAGTTTAAAGAAATGATGCAGGAGTTAAGGAAACAGTTGCATTACTGCTCACATAAAAGCTGGAACCACAGTTCTAGTTAGAAATGGATGAAAGATGTTTTTAAATTGTTTTGTAAGACACAAAAGGAACAATTTATGGTATTTATTTTCTTATTTCAGCTTGTGAAACTTGTGAAAAATTTTTCTCTTAATAGTTTCTTCTTTTTCCAGTAAGAAAGTAATTGCAGGCATGT
>WBNQ01006539.1:3386-25682 GCA_013401375.1 Spizella passerina | reverse complement strand
TTTTTAATACATGTTTTTTCCATGAAAGGGGCAGAAGGGAAGTTCCAACAGGAAACAGATAAAGCACTGAAGGGCTGGTTAGCCTAGACAGGCTTGCCTTTTGGCACTCATCAACCAGGCAGCCAGTCAGGCCACATTTAGCTGTGACCCAGTTATGGTATGATGGACTTCCAGATCTGGAAGCCTTGACAGGGGATAGATTAGAGGTTTTACAACGACAGAATAAGAGCACAATGGGGAAAGCAAGAAGACACGCAACAGGAAACTCATAGGGCGGTAGGGAAGTGAAGATGCAATATCTAAATTTGTAGCAATTCAACTGCAACCAATTTATTTTTCTCAGTATTCCTGTTTGGAATTACAAAAGACAGCTTCATTTGTTCTTCGTGCTTTGCTCATTATTTCTGCAGGAAAGACTCCAATAAAAATAAGTACAACAGCAATGAATTAAGCTTTTTACAATTGCACTCACATAGACCCAACATCCTTCTTCCACCTTCTCCCACACCCTCAGAAGTACACAACTGAAGAAGGGCTGAGAGAGCTAAAACCTGTTACTTCACATGGGTGTGTGAAAGTGTGATATCTGTGTAGTTGCTCTCAAATTCTGGCGCAACACTCTGATATGGTTGCACTCATAAGAAGAATAAAAGATGGCTTAAAATTAATCTTAGTGGGAAAGACACTAGATTTTAGTTAAGAGGGCATATTTCTTAATATCTTCATCTTCTTAATAGCTCCAAAGTAGGCAGGCAATTGTGCCGCATCTATTTTGTATAACACTGATTTTATTTTAAAATTACAGCCCTATAAAAATGCAGCAACCTCAAGATTCAAAAGCAGTCATATATCATAATTTCATCTTAGAATGCATACTGACTGTGTTTTACCATGTGTTTTATTTCTAGGAAACACACCCTGGAAATTACACCACAATATAGTACACACATATTAAGTAGGCTCAGGGAATTATTTCTCCTCTGACATGGGTGTACAGCTTCCACTCACTTCAGGGACTACACAAGGCAGGCCTGGACCTCTGTTTTCAGTGCAAATTCAAATGAAACATTGAAAGTCTATAAGCAGTAAAGCAGAGACGAAATAAGGCTGCTCTGCCAGAAATAAAAGGATAGGCTATAATTTCACTGTATGTGCTTAGTTTTCAGTTCATTCATTAAGAGATACTAAAATATAACCATGCAACCACTAGTTTAGTTAATTGCAGGCCAAGAATCTCAGTGGATGATCTGGCATACTTCTGCTATTAATGAAGCAATAGTAGTTGATACCAGCTGAACACATGGTTTCTGTTATCACAGAGAAATAACAGAACTTATGGAAGGAGAAGGAATGTAAAACCAGAAGGCAGAGATACTGAATGCCTTCTTTGCATCAGGCTTCACTGACAGGACCAGCCCTCAGGAGTCTCAGGCCTAGGTCCAGGGAAAACCAGAGGTGCAAGGAAGAATTTCCCATGGTCAAGGAGGATAGGGTTAGAGATCACCTCATCAAACCTGGCATCTGCATCTCCATGGAGCTTGAAAGGATGTGTCCACAAGTGCTGAGAGAGCTGGCAGACAAGAATGGGCTCAGGAGCAACAAGCATGGGTTCACTGAGGGTAAATCCTGCTTGCCAACCTGATTGCCTCCTACAATGGCAACACTACCTGGATGAATGAGGGAAGAGCAATCCATATTGTCTGACTGGACTTCAGCAAGGCTTTTAGTTATGCCTCCCACAACATCCTCATAGGCAAACTCAGGAAGAGCAAAGGGTGAAGTGGACTGAGAACTGGCAGAAGGACACATCCCAGAGGGTCATCATCTGTGGCACAGGGTTTAGCTGGAACCTGTCACCTGTTGGTGTCTCCAACAAGAAGCAAGCAGAACCTTGTTCCTTGTTGCAGGAAGTTCCACCTGCACGGNATATTTCAGGTTGTAACTTCTAGCTACCTAGAGAAAATTCTTTAGAATAGGTTTAAAAAAAAAGTTTCATTTGGTTTTATGGTTTTGGTTAAAAATGGTGTTCACCTTTCTGCCAGGTTTCTTAATGCATCAGGGATTCATTCACACGTAGAGTTGAAATACACTGCTTTAATATGATTTCATTCTATGATTGGAGAAAATATCATGAAAGAAAAGGACTAAATCACACCCTATTTTAGCTCCAGCAATGCTTCTCAGGTACTAAAAAATGTAAATACAAATCCAGTAATAATACATTTTATGGTTAGTTAACCCACTATCTTCATTTTGACTTTACTTGAAATCAAATCCTGTGCTGCAGACTCATTTGTTAACATGCTCACCAGCCAAAACAAGCTTTCTGGTCATTAAGTCCTCAGCCTCAAAACAACCTATGAATAAACTCTGAGAAAACAAAACAAAGCAAAGAGAAAAACAACCAACCAAAATAACTGAAAAGGCAAAAAATCTTGTAGCACTTGCTGTCGGTGTTGAATTACATATCAAGGAAAAGAGTTTTATTTCCATAGGTTTGTTTGCTTTGGTAATTGATGTCTCTTCCTCTTGTGTTTTAAAGCTGTCTTTAAGAAAATGAAAGCTTAAAAGCCCTCCTTATTCACAGCTTGAGGTTGAAATGGAATCAAGCCAGAGCTGGAATGGCTTCCCAAATTAGCAAGGGAACCTACTGTTGAAGTAGACTATTACCCTGCGTGTGTTTGTGCATACAGCCTTGTTTCTCTACCCACAACTGGGCTAGCTATCATTTACTTACCTCACAAAGCTGCCTCCTTCCTGTTCTTCTCAAAGAATTTCGTTAAAACAAAAGAAAAAATCAACATAAAGTCTTTTGTGCTTGAAAGCACTTTTCACTTCAAATGGCTGAGCAGCATCAAATCATTTAGGAAATAAAGAGTCTTGAAAGTGCTCAAGGCAAACACAGTGGGCTGCAGTTTCAAAGGGGCTGTGCAGAGGCTCTGAAGGGCTCATGTCTCATGAGTAGTTTGTAAGCGGTACACAAAAAGCCAGGGCTACAGTCACACCAAAGAAATGTGCAGTGTAGATCACCTGGCTTGCAGGTCTGCCACAACACCTTAATGCACATGCAAAGATAAGGCTTTTTTTGTTGAATTCAGCCAGTGCCATACGTTTTGAGGGGACCAACGGACGCAAGGCACTTTAGAAACAGGAAATCTAAGCCACATAAATGCACCAAAACATAAAAAGAAGACCCTCGAAGAGTTAACAACAAAGACAGAACGTGTCTTTCCTGATCTGTCTCCTACCCTTGGAAAGAAGAATCCTGAATTTTAATGGAGATTAACAGAAATTACCTAGCTATTGGGCTGGCTTGCTTACAGGTATTAGCACTCACAAAGCAGCCTAGCATGCTAAGATGATGGGCAATGATTTCCCAGATGTCTCTTGATCATTTTCCCCTTGATTTCAGTTTGCACTGAAATCCATACAAATCGCCAGTAAATGTGCTCCTTACAGAGACACTCCAGAGCTCAGAAGCAATGAAAAAGGGCAAGATGAACAGCAAAACCGCTCCGCAGCTTTTGGGAGATAAAGGGAAAATGTCACACGCAATCAGCTGTGTATGTCTATGGGCTGCAGTCAGAGCACCACTGCACATTGCAACCCAAGAGCCCTGTACTAACAAAGTTTAAATTAAAGGAACTAAAAGTAAGAATTTCATAAGTAAGTAAAGGGCACATGCAGAGCCTAAAACCACCAGCAAAACTGCAGCAACAGCAAAATGAGACCACATGTCAAGAAAGCTGAAGAAACTGCTGACTATGATAATGAACTACCTTGGAAAAATCACAGCCTTATTCCACCTTGCCAAGAGAGTTGGATCACACATTAGTCCTCAAAGCAACTTAATTATTACTCACAGTTCACTTTCTCAGCTGCCTTGCTGCACTCCTTGGACTCAAACAATAACCAAGGGAGAGAGTATCATAGAGTCAGCTCTGCTGGGTCAGCATCAAGGGCTAGGTAAAAGAAATCACACATGATTTCAACTGCCTGGTTGCTTTCCTCATCAGCTGCAAGCACTTCTATTTAGCTCTCTGAAAGAGCTAATTAGGAAAATATTTGAAAGGGAGTTGTAGCCAGGTGTGGGGCAGTTCCTTCTTCCAAGTGACAACTGATAGGATGAGGAAATGGCTTCAAGTTGCATCAAGAGAGTTTTAGATCAGATATTAGGAAAAAATTCTTTATTGAAAGGCTTGTCAAGCATTGGAACAGGTTGCTAAAGGAAGTGGTTGAGTCACCATCCCTGGAGGCATTTAGAAGGCCTGCAGATGTGGCACTTGGGGACACAGTCTGTAGGGGACTTGGCAGTGCCGCATTAATGGTTGGGATCAATCTTGTAGGTCTTTCCAATGATTCCATGATTCCCTGGAAAAAGTGGATGCAGCTAGGGTTGACTCAATTTTCCTGGTTTAGGCACTCATCCCCAAAACCCACGTGAAACTCAGTCTAGCTCTATTACCTGCTTCCAGTGAGAGGTGATCAAGGAGGACAGCATGGGATGGCTGCCCCTTTCTGCGCAGCCCTGAAGGTGGAAGTGTGTGCCCTTCCTCACCTCCCTGCCCACAGCATAGCCTAGTTTGCAGGGCATTCAGGTGTTAGTTTTGGTAATAAATCCCAAAGGCAGGCACATATTATTGTGCCTCTGGTATTTCACTGGGCATTTTTTCATAATTTTTAGGTGGTTTTTTTTCAGAGGCTAACCTTTCTCCCTAACCACAGATCTTTCCTTTACTTAGATTATTGGAAATGACACCGTTTCAAAAGACACAGAGCAGACAGGGCCTTGGAGGTTTTTCACCCTACATCAAAAGATAAGCCCCAAATAGCTTCATAAATTCTCAGTTTTTAAAGCAGTTTCCTACTTGAGTTTGATTATCTCAGCAAAGAGTCTACCCTGGGATCAGAGATTAGTGGTTTGAGACAGAGCTGTAGATGAATTTAGAAGCAGCAAGGGCAAAACCTGGTCCTGCTCAAGCTCACTAACCCTTGTGAGAAGACAATGGTATTTATGTTGTGAAAGGCCAAGGCTTCTGAAGAGATGATGGAAAAGAGATGCACCCATGGCCAGCCACGGCCACTCAGGGTGCTGCTCCCTCACACAGCTCATGGGCAGCCTGTGCTGGCCCTTGCACTCAGGCACGTGCGTGCTCTTCAGTCACTCTGATGTCAAAAGGATGGCTCGTAACAGCATCAAAGTTTTCCTCCAGTCTCTCCAGACTTTCTGTCCCATGTTCTACGCAACATTCCCATGGCCTGCCCAACCACAGTCCATGCCCCACTCTGGGATTGATACAATTTGACTCTCAAAAATATTCTCCTGATGGGACTTCATGGAGTCAGAAAGATGAGTTGGCAAATGGGTATTAGATATTAATCTTAATGACCAGGAAAACTTGGAATTTATGTTTTAAAATAAGAGTGAGTCATAATGTTAATATGTTTTAATATTATATAAAATGAAAATAAAATTATTTGTTGGGAAAAAAACTTCAGATTTTAAATACATTGGTGGGGGCAGGGAGGAGAGAAGGCAAACTTCCTGTTTTTTTAGCATTTTATTTCAGGTATTCTATCATGCAATAGAACCAGTCCTCACTTAAAATAAATGTGCCAGTGCCATGTATTACTGTTTTCAGGGAACCTATTTTCACAGCAGAGTGCTACCCGGTGTGAGTGAGCCCACATGGCATATTCTGTCTGTCTGAAAAAACCTGCTTTGTTTTTGGTGTTTCATCATTATACCAACAATTTCAATATTCATGGCTCTCTAGCCTTTGTTCCCTAACCTAGGGCTCTCCCACCTTTCTTCTGTTTACCTCCTCCTCCTCCTCTCCTCCAGTACCTCCTTCCTTTTGTTCTTTTCTGTGTATTGCAGTCCTTGAATCACACCCCTGTTGCCAGTTTGTCATGCTGGATGGGGCACTTGAGAAGGCAGCGTGTCTCCTTCTCAGGGAGCCAGTGCTTGTTTCGCTCCCAGAGAGCAGCAGCCATCCAGCACAGCGGGGGAAATTACGGAACGCAGCCTGGAGGGGAGGTTGATGAGACAGAACATTTTTCTGGAGCTTTCTGGCTCCATTTAACCTCTCAATAAAAGTAGGTTAGAGCATCCTGATATTAAGGACTATGTGAAAGGGGAAAATGAAAAAAAAAAAAAGCATAGAGAGGGGAAGGAAGAAGAGAAGGGAGCCTTTGAATAGGAAAATGTCCTTGCAGGTAATGCACATAGAATTCCTTCCTGATGCATAGTATAAAGGAGGGGATTATTATGCTTGACTCAGGAGTCTGCAAGTGTGAATTTTTTTTGCCACAGTCAGATCTGAGCTGCCACAAGTCTAACCACACTTACTTCTGGATCTGGGTTTGGCAGGGGAGAGACTGAAGAAGAGAGGGTAGAAAAAAATATTGTCACTTACAGTTCATACAGGCAAATCTAGAAAATAATTTGTGCTGTATTCTTATAAAAAAAATTCGTGTCTGAAAGTCCCACATTCTTTGCAAACACAATTATTTATGCTTTCAAATAGATGCTGAAGTGCTAAGCAAAGACTTTTATTCCCATTTCTGTGCATGGGGAAACTGAGGAACCTTTCCCAAAAGGTAGCATGAGACAGCTCTGGACTGACCAGCCACAGCTGAAGGGGTGGGGACATTGCCATTAAAATGAAATGTAAAATTGCTTGTTAATAGAAAACACCCAGAGGACCATGAGGAGGCTACTTCTTTAACTTCATTGCAATTACTAATGTAGACTCATAATGAGGGGGTAAAAATAGATCAGCAAGCCAAGGCAGTTTTTTACCCCGGAGTTATGATGGATAAAGATGTTTGAGTGAGGATTTTATAATACATTTTTTCTGTTTTAATCAGGCACTATAAAGCAGCAACAGGGCTTATATAATTCGCAGCCACTTTGGATTATTGAATGCTCACAGTAGGCTAAAAGAGCGCTTACAGTTGTTCATCAAATTAAGTAAAAATGTATAAATTAGGTGCCATCAAGCACACAAGCCAATGCATTTATGAGGAGTGAAGAAGGGGAAATAGAAGCGATTTAAAGGATGAGGCATTAAAATGTGCCTCATACAGTATGCCTTTAAGAAATGACATTCATGACTGAAGAAAACAATTAACAAGCATCTCAGTCTGTTTCTATCCATCGTGTGAAGCTAAGACCTATTTCTTCATGTCTCCCATGTCAACTATCCATCTTCCCTGACCAGCTATCTATCTTCCCTGGTCATTGATTATTGCACTATTTCTAAAGAGCATGATTTATTGTCTCCCACACATGTTGCAGCTTATATAGCACGCCTGTCACACAGGGCAGGCTCAGCCTGGATCTTGACATCTGCAGCGTGGATGCAAAGCTCAGGGTCTCACACACAGAACCTGTTTTGCAGGACATCATGTGGAGCAAAGGCTTTGGCATGCTATGAGACAAAACTGCAGCCTTCTGCATGCAGAACAGCTTTCCTGTCTCATAAAAGCCTCATCCAGGTGTAATGATCCTTGGAATTTCAATACTTCTCCCTGTCTCTGGGCTCTCAGAGAGGGTACCTAAGTGGGGATTCTCAACTTGCTTTTTGGTGCTATGAGTTTGGTGGTCAGTCACTGCTCCTCTTCTTTGCTGCTGGTTCTGCCACCCATCATAAATCAGTGATGCATTTTTCCCCTTGTGGCTCCCATGCAGTTCCCAATACATTGACGATTGCTTAGGCTCCTAGCTAAGACTGGAGGCTAAGACAGGCTGAAGATGTCTTCTGCAGGAACAGGAGGCAGCAGATGCCAGCCCATTTCAGAAAGGGCTGCAAATTAATGTCTTAGAGGCATAGGGTGAGAAGAGGGCAGTTTCACCTTTGTGACACCTAATCAGGAGGGAGGGAAGGAACAGCTGGACATGAACAGATGGAGGAAAAATGCAACAAACTTTTTTTTTCTTCCATATGCACTAAAATGATATAGCTTCTGTTGTGTCTTTTATTGTTGTGATAAATTATGACAATTGCCACAAAGTAAAGATAACAGCACAAGCGAAGATAGCTCTTTAAAAGCATGGAGGGAAAGCCATCAGGATTATGAAAATGTCAGAAACTAAAAAAACTTGCAAATTGATCACAAACCAAAAACCTTTATGCATCTGATAAGCTCTTTGTAAACAATAACCATATATCTTTAGTCTACATTGCAGCATGAAACACCACCTTTTCAGCAAGAACTTTACAGTAGCAATTAAATATAATTGTCCTCAGAACAATTACTATAATTTCTCATCTCTACAAAGGCAAGACCTCAGACATTTAAGTAGTCAGCTGAAAATCCCCATTGAAGACTTTTCAGATAAAGGAGAGGTTTTGTTTCTAAAATAAACTGAAACAACTGAGGATTAATTAAAAAAAAGGAATACTAATTAACAACCAAATTTGCCACCTGTGTTTTGTATACTAACCTGCTAAATAAGGAAAATTTAATGAGTATTATTTGCCAGTTTCTTCTAAAACTGTTTTTCTGTGTCCATTATCAAATTCTGCTGCTCTTTCAGATTTCTACAGTATTCTTACAGGGAACATGTTAGATGAAACTGCTGAAGAGTCAAACTAAGATAAGGGAGGTAACCAGTTAAGATAGAAAGCATTCCCTTCCCATTTCCTACAGAAATATTGGGTAGGCAGCCCACATTGGATATGGAAAGTTGGATTGAAAAGATTTCACATTTGGATTCCATAAAATAATCCTTCTAAAACTGAACTGTATATGAGAATGACCATGCAGTAGGCCTTTCAGTTTAGAAGAAAGTGCCTGCTTTAAATTGTGCTAGAAAGTAAAATTCATAAAATGCACTACTTCTTTAATAACTTTTATTTTAAATAGTCTGGGGCGCCTGTACCCTGAAAGTGTCAAATACAGAAGCATTATTTCCAGCGTGGTCTCAATGCATGGTGTTGGTTGGTCTTGCTCCTCCTTCTGCCTTGTGTGGAGGCAAGGAAAATGAGGTTTTTAGGTGTCTAGTACTCGTGTGTTTTCACCAGCAAATACATGTCCGTGGCTGCGCTCATGTGCACATCCACTTATACAAATATGTATACACACACACACACGTATGGATCGTGGCTATGGCTCGCAGTCTGTGGTGCCATCTGGTGGGAAGAAGTCAGCAGCGGCCCTACCGCCAGGAAAATAAACGTGCCAGGAGCCTTAAAACAAGGAAGGAAGGAATGAAACGCCAAAAGCTGGAAGGCCTGATCACATGATTAATGGAAGCCACAGCACTCATCAAAACACAATCAGTCCCAGTCTGTCTCAACACCGAAAGCTTCTTACCTTGACTGTCAGACTGTCACACTCATTGATATGGAGCAGCAATCATCGATCAGCATTTAAAACCACAAAAAGCTTGAATGGGTAATGGAAAAAGAGAAATCCTCCCTCACATTTCTAGCTGTCTCCTCTCCCGATTCTGTCTGAGTTAGAGGGGTTGGAGTCCTGCAGACTTCATGGAACAGAAGACATCTTCAATGTCTTCAACCTCTGCATCTCATAGAGAGCCTTTAACAATGAGCAAATATTTACATGAATACAAGGTTTGGGATTTTTTTCCCCCTGATACCCTGTCAACTTTACCTGGCATGAGTTGTCTCAATTTCTATCAGTAGATGCAGTTCTCGGGAACAAATTACATACCATAACTTCTAGACAATAAGAACAGTCATTTGTTTTAAGTATTTCTTGGAGTAATGCTTGCCATATAGTCAGAGAAAGGCAGTCATGTTTTATATGAAGGANAGGAATGAAACGCCAAAAGATGGAAGGCCTGATCACATGATTAATGGAAGCCACAGCGCTCATCAAAACACAATCAGTCCCAGTCTGTCTCAACACCGAAAGCTTCTTACCTTGACTGTCACACTCATTGATATGGAGCAGCAATCATTGATGAGCATTTAAAACCACAAAAAGCTTGAATGGGTAATGGAAAAAGAGAAATCCTCCCTCACATTTCTAGCTGTCTCCTCTCCCGATTCTGTCTGAGTTAGAGGGGTTGGAGTCCTGCAGACTTCATGGAACAGAAGACATCTTCAATGTCTTCAACCTCTGCATCTCATAGAGAGCCTTTAACAAAGAGCAAATATTTACATGAATACAAGGTTTGGGATTTTTTTCCCCCGATACCCTGTCAAATTTACCTGGCATGACTTGTCTCAATTTCTATCAGTAGATGCAGTTCTCGGGAACAAATTTACATACCGTAACTTCTAGACAATAAGAACAATCATTTGTTTTAAGTATTTCTTGGAGTAATGCTTGCCATATAGTCAGAGAAAGGCAGTCATGTTTTATATGTAGGATCTGGATTTGTTTTCTCAAAATCTTTTTTTTTTTGTTTTGAAGAAAAAAAAAGGATTGGTTACTTTTTTAGAGAAATATATTATCTTCAAGGACAACACTCACATCAGAACAGATCAAGGCCTGAGGGAGCTTGCCCAATATGAGTAAGGTCTAATTCTTCACTAGGTTATGCAAAATTTGGTCATTTGGGAATGTTCTTTTATACAGAGTTATGAGAGTTATGATATATTTCTCACTGTGTCTCACAATTACACTGAGGACTAGGGATAGGCGTAACATTGTTAAGGCTTCCATGGCAGAAATACATGCAGCAAAACCAGTTTTGTAGAGGAAAAAAAAATAGTTGAAATGTTCATCAGTAAGAAGGGCGACATTACATCGTGTTCATATTCTTATAAAGTAGCTTTAAATAATAAAATTTAGCTGACAAATATCAGCTTTCCTTTTTTCAGATTAAGATCCTGAAATGAATCAGTGAATTAAAAAAATGATCAGAGTTGTTGCTTAAAAGGCTGGAAAGTTTATCAAATGTTCTGTGTCTCATAAAGAAAATACTCTGGAAAGCAGAGACTTTAAGTACATAGCTGAGCAACCACAAATGCATGTCTATATACCAGCTCTAATCAGTTTCTGCAGCTGAGGAAAAGGAGCCCCCTCCACTTCTTCCTTCAGTTTCTTTCCCCAGGCTCCCTTTTTCCTTTGCCCATTCAGTGCTTGTATATCACTTCTCCACTTAGTTCTCAGGCTCTCTTAAGGCTCCGTTCACCTCTCTGACAGCCATCAAACCCTCTCAAAAAAGTAGATGGAAATGCAGTGGGGAAGAGAGGTGATATGACTAAATAAAAATCCCATCCCTGCTGAGATAGCATCCTAATCCATTGGCAGTCTTTCTTGATAAAGAAGGAGAAAAATCTTGGATAAGATTTCAGAACTTGAGTTCTGGTTGAACCATCTTTATAGCTGCCAAATTAAATATATTCCATGACCTTCAAAACTCAGCATTGTCAAAATGTGTTCTTAAAGCTCACTCATTAAAGAAGAGTTAAAATGTATGACTCCTCTTTCAGCTGTTGCCTTATTTCTGCAATTCTTGCTTTTTGGTCTTATGTTCTTTTGTTTCTCACTGCTTATATTATGGTGTCTGAATCACAGGTTGCTTCTTGTATCCAGTGAACTCAGCAGAATAATTTGTATTGACTTTACTTGGTATAGAATTGGATTTACTGTCCGTTGCTCTAATCTGCTAGATTACTTTTCTCCTGCTATTTCTTTCCTGTATGTAAATAAACAATGAATATAGAGAAGTTGTACTTACTGGCTAATGTGGTTGTTGGAAGATTGGAAACTCAACTAAAGAAATGGCTAGTTTTGGGAACAATTTTCACACAATTTTTTAAACAAAATATTTGTCCACAAGTTTTGATTGTGAGTTGTTTAAAAACAATCTTCCATTTACTACAGAAACGAAGCATTTCCTAATATCTATAAACCCTCTTTCTGCCTTCCTGTAGCTGAGTTTTTTCCTCACCACCATCATTCAACAAATCCATTGGGAAAAAATTATATCTTTTTTTCTCACAGTTTTTCTAACGAAATTTCTTGGTTTCTGTGTAAGCACGTAAATAATTACTGGGAAGGGGAAGGTTTCATTTGTAGGACAGTGCAGCAAGTTCAGTGGTGAATGCCTGGAAGACCCTGTGATGTGCATTGTTACTATGATTAATGACTCTTATTATTGATGCAGAACCATAAATTTATACAGGATCTGTCTAGAATAAGTAAGAGAGCAATGTGTTCTGCTATAAAGAGTTACACCAGGAAAATAGCTAAGATTCATAAAAAGCAAATCTTAACAGATAAACAAAGATATAACCAAACTGTGAACATGATATGCTCCCTTTGTCATTCTAGGAATGTTGTCTTTTCTCTGAGATGGGAGGCAGACTGGGCTTTTAGTGGATATAAGAAAAGCAAATCACAAAAAAGAATTTGAATTTAATGGGGGAGCTGTTCATTTCCTCATAAAACCTTGAAAAAGTTATTTGAAGACAATTTGTTTACAAACACACACCCAAACTGATGTCTGAATGAAGAAACTGGCAGTAAATGGGATGGTGTTGCAATTTTGGGGAGCAGGAAAGAGACCCCCTTTTCAGCCCCAGTGATTTCTTTGCAGGTTCAAAATGGGCATTATCCCCTGTGGTCTCAAGGTGCTCTTTTCTCTGAGATGCTGCTGCACATCCTCACTCAACAATAAACTCTCTGCACAAGTAGTGACACAAAATTGTGTGGAAAGTAGGGGCTGATAGTGTCTGGTAATCTGCAAATTATTTAGGTAATAACAGCCAAAAATTTACACCCTGGGATTTGGTGCTATCTGCCTTGTTTAGATATCCACCTCTGCCTTGGGCCAACACAGGAAAGCCAAAGTAATTTCACCTGAGGCCTCAAGAGCTATCAGAGAGATACAGCAAAAAAATCCATCAGGGAATTGTGGGTTCCATGTTAAAAGAAAGTATTCTCATACTGCAGGTCAAGCTCACTTTCAGTGGTTTTTGGTCCTAAAATGGTAGGAATATCACCTGTTTTTGTGCATAATAGAATGCATCTCCGAAGTGATTCTGATTTTAAAAAAGAAATAACATAGAAAAAGTAAGACCTAATCTCTTGTAAAAACCTCCAAAGTTTGTATTTGGATGTAGAACTGAAATCTAGTATAATGAAAGACTACAGAAATGGGAAATCAAGTGACATATGGATGTTGTATTGGCAACTTGTAGGGAAGGCATGGGTTCGCATGTGTTTCAAAGCTGAGGAAAGAGGCCACAGACAGGATTGGTTTTTCCTCCTTACATCAGTGTCACAAGAATACCTTACATAAACACATGCATCACAGTTCTGAAATCTCCTCTGTCTTTCTTGTTCTCATACTGTATTCAAAAGCACAATTTAGGCTCCTTCCATGCTTGATTCTTCTGGGCTGCTCTTGTTCGCTCTGTGGTCATATTCCATAAGGTTTCCCATTTCATGTCATGTTCAGCACAGGGACTCCTTCAGCTGGCACCTCTCACACGCTGCCTCTGGCTTCATTCTTGGAACACCTCATAGGTATTTCCACTGCTTTTTCTGAGCCTTAATTAATGAAAATGTGTCTGGGTAGTATCAACTGACACTAAAATGATTTCCTCTTTAATGCCAATTGAAAAATGAGTTCCGTTTCTTGCTCCAAACGCTACTTTCATGTCAGTAATTTCACGAGGCCCCTGAGAGTTTCACTGGAGCAGCCAGCTGCCATGGTGGAATCGCGCCGTGTCGGACCAAGCCCCGCCAGCACACACTCAGCTCTTACTGGCATTCTGCATTTAGAGCGCTCAGTACTTGCAGGAAAACCAAGTATTTTGAATAGATCTGCGCTGGGTGGGAAGTGGGGACAGTGCTGCAGGGAGCTACTGTGCAGACAGAAGCAGCAAAGAATTCTATTGCAAGAAAAGAAGGATTGAAGGCTTCTTAAGTAAAGCTACAGGAGAGGACTGAGAGGAGTTTTTCGTTGCTCATTATGGTTGAAAAGATTCCCCTGCATAGGTCTTTCTCTGACCTCTGCACGGAGATAATTTTCCCTGTCTAGAGTTATGGACTTCCCTGCCTTTTATTCTCTATAGACTACATCTCTGATGTGTCTGTGGCACCTAATGGCATCTGCAGCCACTAAAGTGAGGGTGGCAAAAGCCAAGTTGGCACTGGCACGCAGTGGTGTGGATCAAATGGACAGGCACGTTTTGCACGTGTGCCTTGCTACCAAGCAGATTTACTGCTGAAACCCTTGTAGGAAGAAAGAATCAGGTTGTCAGCTCTGTAGCTTGCTCTTTCATTTGAGATCTGAGGATGGGTTTTGGGTTAAAGAAGACTGAGTATAATGCACCATGTAATTTTATCATATAAAACTATCCCAGATCTGTTCATGCAGAGGTACATACATTCATATCCACAGCACAACGCCTTTCCTAAATGGCACTTCATAAAGGGGCAGAGTAAAGCACGACTTTGCAGAGGATGGAAAGAAGACATCTTTCTTGACTCTGGTCAGCACTTCAGCCTGCAAACAAAGTTATCACACAAATGTGAATCTTCCGTAACTCTTTTTGAAACAAGTCTAAAATACTCAGTGTCTCTCCCTGGACTTTTGATAAGGTCTGTTGGCAGGTGTAGCTGTACTGATTAAATGTCTCTGTGTGCTGGGGTTGAGGGCAGGAAACAGGGAGCTGAAAAAGCAAAGTGACTGGGGCCTTTTTTTTTTGGTAAAAAATTTATTCTGGATGACTGTAGATATCACTACCGGAAGAAGTAATCCTGCTATAAAACTTTTCATCCTGTGTTTCTGAGCCCTTTTTACCAATAAAGTGAAAGCTTGCTTGTGCCACAGTGAGGAGGAGACAATTTTCTGAGCCAGATGCTGATGTCTTGCTATTTAACATTCAAGTGTCCTTGTTCCCTCACAGCCTGTGTGTACCTCAGCCATCCATGCTGCTTCACTTCTTTCCCTTTAATCTATGCACAGAATTAATCAGAATTATTTGTTAATTCACTCACCAGGGTAGCTCGTGGTCACATATCTAAGCCTTTGTAGCAGCCTCCAAAGGAGAGGAAAATTAGGATAGAGACTTACTAGCCTGCCAAGCCTAGGAAGATTCTTTCCTACCTCTTCTCTTTGGGAAGTTTGTTTAGTTTTTCACATTTTTGTCCAATTATCTAGAACATCTAATACTCCTACACAACAGACAAACTGCTTCTCTCAGGTAAACAGTCCACACTACCACAGTGAGCTTTGATGCTCAAGTCTCTACTTTTTAATTAGAATTCTTTCCAAGCTTAACAAAAAATTATATGCTTTGGGAAAAAATAATTGAAGAATTCCCAGCAGAGAATCCAGTGTGGTTTAGCTTGTTGAAGCTATACTTTTTGAAGGCTTCTCTTCAGTGCTGTGTAGGCAAGTAATAGAAATCACCTCAGAAAGTTAAACTGTGCATGTCAGACAGGATGTGTCATAGTGAAGGGAAAGATAAATCAGCTTGAAGTGGATTGGGAGGAGCAGGAAGTTCTAATAAAACCAACTATAATTTAGCCAAAGAGCAGAGGTTTTTGCTGTTGCAACTCCCTGATCCTGGGTCTCCACAGCTGGAGGAAGTTTNTTCACACAGGCAGGACTGGCAAATGGTCTATTAGCTGCAGTCCAGGGAAGGCCTTGATGTGAGAAAAAACCTTCATTGTCCAGAGGCCTCTCCTGTCTCTCTGCAGGGGCAGAGTCCTTGATGCCTCGGGTTTTAGCTTTTTTATTTTTCAGATTCTGTACTGCTTTAGTGTGTAGTTCTGAGCTTCATATTAAGGGACGGTAAGCTCCCTTCACAGATCAGCTAGACAAAACAATTCCTTCTCTAGCTTGGGACCAGGGACAAATGATCCAAATTTCAGGCCCAAGAGCATAAACAATGGTGGACTGAAGAGAGAAAAACAAGAAGGAGGGGACTTCATAACCTAAAACTATGACTGGACATTTAACTCCAATATACAAATAGACCAGAATTTATAAAAGTGAGAGATCTCATGGCCGGTCATCCATTTTTGTGACCATTTTGGGGTCATCTTGGGTGTAGCCCTGGCTGGGCTCTTGTACTGCCCAAGGTGTATCCACTGAGGCCTTTTAATAAATACCTACTTTATTGTTTAGCTTTGTCCAGCCCCTGTTCTAGGTCAGCCTTGACAAGGCATCATCCCCACTAGAAGTACAGACACAGTTCCCAGCACACTGTGAGCTTGGAAAGGGTAATTTTCAAAGGGAAAACCAGGAAAAAGTGTCATTTTCAGAAAACACTTCTAATGCAAGCCCTGTCCCCAGTGCAAAAGACAGAAGAAGGGCCAATTTTATGGCCAGCTCACTGTATAAGACATTAAAGTTATGTTCAGGTGAGGTGCTCTTCTACAAAGACAAACCAGTTCCCTTGTGTGGTAGAAACAGCCCTGCTGTGAGCATCCTGTCTCAGTCATTGCTACAGACAACACTCATCACTACCCAGAGCACGCTCAAAGCTTTAGTACCTCGTAAAGGTCAGTCTGGCCGTCTTCTTGGATTGAAGAAATATTTCATCCTTGCTATACAGGTCTGCACAGGGGTGAATCATGCACCTCAAGATGATTTTGGTGGCACTGAAACTACTGGGTAACTCTATGTTTTTAAGCAGTAGTAGATGTTTCTTATGAAAATTTTTTCTTCTGGAAAAAAAACCGGAATTGGATATTCTCCAAAAATCAGCATCTGCAAACAGCTGTTTATATCCCAAAGCCCTCACAGCACAATCAGTATGTGAAAAGGATAACAGATTTTGGAAAGCAGTCCTTGAACTCTGTATTATAGCCAGCTATTGCTGTGAAAAGTAACATTAAATACCAAATCCCACTAAACTCAGGTGTGTCAGAGGGTCTAGCAGAAATCTGAATCACTGAATAGATTAGGCAGATCATTTTTTCCCTCCTTCATAAGCCTAGCAGAAAATGTCTTTTTTTCTGTGTTTACATGGCATCCAATGGAGACTGAGGCCACTGTGTGTTACTGTAATAAATATTTACTTACTCATTTGGAAGCATGCATGGGACATAGTACTGAAGGGTCACAGCTGAGAAACAGGGGTGAAATATTGCAAAACTGATTTTTTTTTTTTTGTGGTAACTTTCTGTGCCTCTCAAAGACTCACCTTTAGAGCAAGAAAGCCAGGATGTCAGAGTGCTTGCTGAGACCCTGGAACTTGCAGCACAAATAGAGAAAGGAAGCACTGGGTCAGCTCTCCACTTCTCCTGATGGCTTGCTCAGCTTGTTGTGCAATGGTTGTTCTTTTCTTCAGCTAAGGATTGCTGTGTCTTGGTACCAGCTGAGGACATGTGTCTACTTCCCTGCTTCTGCCCCTTCCTCTGTACTAAAGAGACTCAATGGTGGCAGTGCAACTTTGCATGTCACCAAGACTAGAAAAAAGCAAGATGATGTATGGAAAGCTTAGAGGAGCCTGGACTCCACTAAAGAGTATTTCATACAAGATTAACACCAGGCAGAAGTTGCTCTACCTGAGGAGGAGACCATCCTAGTCAGCTGCCGTGTTATGCAGCACAACTATTAATAAGGAGGAAATTATTTCTGAGCGAAAAACATGGAACTCAGTCCCACAGGAATTATGCTCAAGGAGCTTACACAATTTTCAGTTGGCTGCGTGTCAATGGCTGAATTCCACAAAAGACAGAGAAGGTACTGATTGGTAAAAAATGGTGAAATAAATCAAATAATAAGTGTAAATAAAGGTTTCTATCTTTTTCTCACACAGTTCTATTTTTCAGCAGCATTTCCATGCAGCAGAACCTAGGGCCTCAGCTAGTCACACTATAAACATAAGCCCATTCAACTTTTAAAAATAGCTGCATCATTTTAACTGCATCGACTTTCAGCTCCTCCATTTAAAGCAGTGCACATATCTAGTAGATTATTTAGCGTTAATTTATGCTCCTTCAAGTAAGTTCAGTGAGGTACCTGTACAAAGCATTTACAAAAAGTGAGCACACCTTTGGTAGAGGTCTATACACATAAATTTTGAAAAGGAAGGAAGTGGTTTGGTCACAGGACCTTGCCAAAAAGTGGATTTTTTTCAGAAATATTGGTAAACAAACCTTGATGACCATGCATGTGTTTCCCCAAACTGACAGGCCCTGGGATGGCTTCAGTGGAGGGATGTGCTGTGTCCTGCCTGTCTCCATCTGTGGAGATGGGAGACATCCCAAGCCTGCCCTGCATGCAGCAGTGGGCAGCTACAGCCTCCTGGATGTGCTGGGCAGCACGTTCCCCTACAGGCAGGCTTGTTATCTGCCTGGCAGAAATCCTCCCATTGCCTGCAGCCTCAGGAGCATTTCTGTTAGCCATTAATTAGCACCATGCTAATGCTGGTGCTGGCCTAAGCCAGCTGGAGACCTTTGCCCAGTGCACAGTGCTCTGCTGAAGATCAGATTGACACGAATGGGGAAAGGAGCTGAGGCACAGACAAAGGCCACAGCAAGTTTGCCAACAGTCAGATGCACACTTTGGTTTGTATCATGGCTTGCTTGGTGCTTTCAGTAACTTCTGCTGCAGTCCTGTCTGCTCCTGGCCCATTGCTTCTGGGTTTGCATATCATTATTGGCACTCTGAGACCTTGGTCTTAATGAGCAAACTCTGGTCATCCAAAATATTAAAATTTTTATAAACCTGCTGATTGTGGAATGGTCCTGAATTTATGCTATAACAGCTATTGATTTGTTTTCTCTCTTCCCCTCTACTTGAAATCTCAAGGAGTGACAATCAAAGGACATTGCTTTCTCCACATGGAAGTCATGAACATCCATTCCAGATGCAGACTACTGATAAAAAGGGCTTCTGTCCTCTGGAATAAACACACCTCACACATAACAATGCCCCATTTGTCCTTATTCTTTAACTCTAAGGCTAAGACAGATACAATGATATAATTTGCCAATTAACTTTTGTTTTTTGGACACTGACAGTGGGGCCAGGAGGATAAGACAAATCCTTCTTACCTGAACTTCTGTGGAAGCTGATACAAACTCCCCTTAGACTGGCTCCATAAGCACACAGAAATGGAGACAGACAATAAAATCAAACCCACTAATGCCACAGTTGTTAGAAATTTCATTTCGGTAGACCTTGAAGTGGAATTATCTTGGAAATGGAGCAGTCCTGGCAGTGACAAACCTGACCCCAGAACATCAGCTATAAACCACCTTTGCACCATCTGTGTTAGTGGAACACAGTGTCCCACTTTCTGCTGATCTCCCCAGCCTCCTCAGCCACCACTCAGAGTTCCAGCCAGGCTGCAGCTTCAGCCTCCTGCCTTCCTCCTTTTCTCACCATCATCACAGCCAGCAGTAATGCACATTTCAGTACAGGTGCACTTGCAAAATCCCCTCTCACCTGTTTCCTCACCTTATTCCTCTAAGGATTTCTTTGTTCTTTCCTGATTAAGCTGAAGAGAATTAGAAGCTCATTGATGCATATTCCATTGGGCAAAACAAAGTGAAAAAAAGTGTGCAGGTGGTCCCAAAAAACATGTATAGGGCTGAAGGAGACAGGCAGGTAAAAAGGAGCACTCAGTGATTCCCAACCTGTGAACAAAGCCACTTTGTTTAGCTGGGGAGGAGACTGGAGCTGGACCCTTCCACCCCATCCTCACTTTTCCCACAGAAACTGCCTGGTGGGAAGAAATGCTCTGGCAACAAGAGAGCTGCTGAGTGAAGCAGCCACAGGGAATGCACCAAATACCTTGTTCCCAGTGAGATATGGCTGAGGAGGCAGTTTACTTTCCACTTTCAAGATGAAGTATGGCTCACTCTACCACTGCTTAGGCTGTACTTATTCCACAAGTAAAGATTTTCTGTCTTCCATGTGGCAACTTCTGCCCTGAAGTCACTCTTTAAAATAAACCTCAGAAGCAGAGGCAATGTTCCTCTAGCAGGTGCACAGCGGAGAGCCTGGACAGCAGATACCCACCAGCAGTGTACATCCAGTCCTGGTGGGAGAAGCACTTCCTCCTGGATTTCACCTCCTGGCACGTGGGTGGCTGTGCAGCAGAGCTGTCCTATCTCTCTGATTCCTCCCTTCCATTTGGTGAAGGTGCAGAGGAGGCAGACTTTGCTGCAAAGCTTTCTGCTCCCTCTGTGCTCAGCCACAAGAGTCACAGCCTTGGGAAGCCTCTCCAGAAAGGTGCCACAAGAACACAGAGTCACCCAGCTCTTTTCTTTCTTTATTTTTTTATTGAAAGCTTCATCAAAGAAAACAGAAGTTTAAACCTAACATCCACTGATCTACAGAAAGCCCCAGGAGTGGGAAAATGGCAGCTATTTAGGACTGTGTTACAAATGGAAAACATAAAAAAAAAATCATAGCAGTACAGATCTTTCAGAGACATTCTGAGACATCAGCACACAGATGCCCATATAAATAAGATTCATAATTTAAATGTATCACAGAGGTTCTGTATTCTACATTTTGGCTGCAGTGAAGTCTGTTAGGGCTGTAAAGAACCTCTGAGCCATTTTTTGTGATGTATGTTTTCTTGATAGGAAGTTCATCTGCTTTCAAAGCTGCTTTGATTTTTCTTACAGATAGAATCTATTCATTCTCCTTTAAAAAGGAAAACAATTAAAAATTCCTAAATGAATTCTGTACACTTCCTGGTTTTACATAAAATTGTTTTGCCTCAAAAAGATAGTAGAATTTTCTTCTACTCTGAAATACATCATATTTAATAATACTTCAATTACATAAACATCATGTTCTCTTCTTTAGGCTGTATTTTTGGGCTTTTAAAAATATAACTGACTGTAAATTTCACCAAATTCTTAAAATTATTATCCAAGAGAAAGACACTTAAAGGCAGAAAATTAACGTTGGGCAGGTACTCTTTTAAGGACAACAGATCCAGATCTTGGAAGGTGCTTACACCTTGCAGGCTTTGGACCTACAAGGAAAAATGGATTTGTGAACCTGTCAAGGGCTGACATTTTCCACTTCATTACACATTTTTATTAAGGTGAAAGAACTCAGCTGTCACTGTTGGGGAATTAACAGTTGAACTGAACAACTTCAATAAACACAAGAATTTTTTCTTATCATGGAAACCTGAACCAGCGCTGGGATTAATTTCTTTTACAGCTTTACTCTCATAATTTTTTGTTCAATTTTAACAAAGAGCATGTTAATAAAGGGGAGAAGAAAGGGTCTCTTCTGCCTGCTTTGAGGCACAAAGGTGAATAAATCTCTGGGGTAAATACAGAGCTCTAGCCTATTTGGGTGACAGGAGCAAGATAGAAAAAGTTGGTGCTCTTTTTGAGAGGAAAATTACTCTCTTTACTCTGCATCTTTGCTGCTTGCTGAGATTCTAGAAATCTGCTCCACTGAAGGGGAGGAGAAGTCTGCTGCTCACTCAGCCCTCCTTCTGAGAACGTGTGCGTGCATGACTGCGGGTATGGGTATTAGAAATGAAAGGAGTCCTCGTTACTAGAGTCAATTGTCATCAAACAGAAAAGACCAATGCACCAAATGTCAGCGGTTTTGTTGTTTTCTGTTTTGCATTTCCATCACACCGTGACTGTTGTCTTGGTTCACGTGGGCTACCGAGAAAGACCAGGAAAATCCCCTACCCTAGGGCACTTCTTTTATATCCAGACCAATTTCATGTTAAATAAAGTTTTGAAAGGAAATGTTGACCACGCGTGTATCAAACATTACTATCTTCAACTACCACATTTGGTCTCATCACTAAAAATGGATTGATTCATTACTTTAAGCACATTATCACTCTTTAGCATGACTCTTGCTATAGGTAGAGTTAAGTGAGTCTGCCTAAACCTGTTTTGCTCATGTCAACCTCAGCATTAAAATGAAGTGGCATGAGGAGCACCATCAAGCTTAAAACCATGAAGCATGGCAATTTTTTAAACACTTAGGATCAGTCTCAATCTTCAGTACCATAAACAACATAATATAGATCCAAATACTATGACATATTAAAAATAAACTTTATTACAATGCAGGCTTCCTCAAATTTGCTGAGTTTTGGTACACATACATACATAAATAATACCCTTAATTTGATTTTTACTCGAGTAAAAATCCATTCGAATGCTACAGTCCAATTGCCCATTGAAAGTTTAAGCCCTCACTTCTCTAATGACCAGCCTTTATCTTCCAGGTTTGGGCATGCATCCATAGCAGAAGATGATACAATGTGATGCAATTGCTCTCAGATATGCCTCATTCTGCATTACGGTGGATTTCTTGACCAACACAACCAAGGCAGTCTCTTGGTAAACAGAACTACACAAGTAAGCACAGGCTAAGGACATTTCAAGAGTCTGTTTCAC
>WBNQ01006538.1:0-24273 GCA_013401375.1 Spizella passerina | reverse complement strand
TCAGGCTGATTAGCTGGGCTCCATTCATAAGGAGAAGATGAACAGAAAGGAGAACTGAGGGGCAGCAGCTGAGCAGAGCAGCCCAGGCTGCCATGGGGCTGTTGGAGGAGCATCCCAGAGGAGCAGGGCTCTGCTCCAGCCCTCTCCAGGCCTGTGCTGCTGCAGGCAGGACCCTGATGAGGCTGATGCAGAAGCAGATTTGAGGCACCAATGATTTTAGGCCTGATTTTAGTCTCTGACTCCATTCACCAGTCACAGGGCAAGCGCCCAACACCAGCAGGGTGAGCACCCCCCTCTCAAACACTGCTGCTACCCTTGGGAAAACATTTATTTTATGGATGTTCACTCTCCTTACACTGCAGCATTGCTAAGAGTGTGGACTGAGCTTTTTTTTTTTCCTTGGAGGCAAAGGATTTTAATTTGAGTCTTGGAGCAATTTTGGCCTCTGGTGTTTGAAGATTTCCCTGGAAATCAGGAAGCCATGTAGGCTGAACAGTTAGATTTTTGCACAGAACAGAAATTTTGTCTTGCATGGAGAGGTTGTCTCAAAATATTGAGGAAAGCTCTCTGCAGGAACTGTCTGGAAGCTTTTCTGCTTCTCTTCCTCCTTTAGTCTCTATAGATAAACCTCACTTTTCCCAGTCTAAAGATGAGGGAAACTGAAGCACATAGGCACCTATATTTCCCTTAGAGAACTATATTTTTGGATGCTTTGGCTTCCAATGCACTAAACATTTGTATTTCTAGCTGAGCCCAGCATGAGAAGAAGATTTAAGAGAAGGACATTTTAAATCTGTTTCAAAAGGTAATGAAAAATATCTGATAAAAGTATTTCAAGTAATTCATATAATTTTGCACCCTGTGGAATCACACTTAGATACCTATTGATATGGATAAAGGTATCTTGTTTATGGGAAACAAATCTCATTCTCAAAGCTGTTAAAGCAATAGAAACACATCTGAATGTGCTGTGAATAACTTATTTCATGTGAGCATCACAAAATAACTGGTGAGCATTAATTAATCAAATACTGAGACCTAAGATTGAGTTATCTGAGCATTTCTATACCAAATCCATCTTGCTGACAAGGGGGAATCAAAAGGCATGGAATGACTTGTCCAGTGTCTCCTACAGGTCCACAGCAAGACTAAAACTGAAATCTGGCCATTCTTTTTCTCTTTCTTCCAAACTAGGGACTGTCCTCCTGCTGTGGGAACAAAGGAAAAAGGAAAAAAGGAAAAGAAATAGATGCATTAAGGATGCCCAGATGTTCTGGACACAGAGGGCATAGGTCAAATCCGAGATCCTATTTCAAAATCTAGAGAAAATTACCTTTCCAATGACATGTGGCATGACCTTCAACTCCTAATAGTGTAGGAGCAGTCCATTTCTGAACGTTTGCATCATGCATTTTACATTCCGGATCTCTAAATCATCTCTTATCATTTACTTACTTCTCCCCGATAATGAACACTATTTTTCTGCTGTATCTCTCTCTCTCTCTATTTTTTTTTCCTATGTGGGCTGCATCCTGCTACACCCTGCTTTTCAAAAGCACATGAAAAATCTCAAAGCACAAAACTGACATTTAATGCAAGGCTGGGGTATAGTTGCTGATTACTGCTTGCGTGTGTGTTTTGTACAAAACAGGCAGACAGACTGCAGAAGGCTGGGAGGCATTAAGCAGAGATGATTTTGAGGGGATCTCAACCAAATTAAACTTTTTTTTTTTCAAGTAAAGCCCAGCAGGGGATAACAAAAATTAGGGTTGGATTTACTAAAAATGAAGTGCGCCGGTGATTAAAAAATGGTTGGCTGCAAAATCCCAAACTGCATTTGATTGTGAAACAGCACCAAGCCAAGATAGGGCAGCTTTAATAAATTGTGTTGCTAATTACAAATATTTCATAGTATCTCCATTTAGACAATAAGGAAGGAGCTGTTTAATGACAATTTATTAGTGCATGTGCACAGATATACTGTATTTTAATCTTCTTTTTATTTCTTCTTTTTTTCCAATTGGTTCTTCCAAATAGGAAAAAAAATGATAATCGTTATCTAAGCTCTTGACTTCCCTTGACTTAATTGCAATCTAAGCCCACTTCTAATCTATACAGATCACGGTTGCACAATTTGGAGTTTAATTTGAACCCCCAGTGAATACATGTGCAGAGGCTGGAGGGTTTGTGTGTGCACACATTTGTGTGCTCAGTGTTTTGAACGTGCCCTTTTTTCCCCCTACCAAAAAGAAAACCAAGCAGAAAAATGTCTCTCTGTATTTTCACTATTAGCACACGCAGCATCTGCCCGCCCGCCAGGACTGCAGCTTTCTGAAGGATCAGGATTTTTTCCACAACTCTGTATTTCATGATATATATACAATTCAGAGCTTTTGATGTAGGAAACCATAATTTACTGAGAGTGGGGAAGGCCAGAGCAGTTCTTCAGTGCGTGGTCCACAGAGTGTGTCATGCCCCTGAGCTAGGGAGAAGATCCCTTTGTGCTCCACGTCTGATATTGCAAAGCTGCTAAAGAAATGTGGATGCCTAATTCTTATTAGAATACTAAACTGAGGTTTTTCTTACACATCTTCACCTCGTGTTTGCCTCAGGAGGATTCCTCCATCCATTTAGAGATGCTGGGAAGGGGATCTCAGTCTCTGCATTAATGTGGCTCAGCTGGGGAGAGCAGGCAACACGGATGAAGAAAGAAACACCGCACCTAAAATTTAAACCAATTCATATTTAAAGCTCAAGAGAGATGAGTTACCTGTTTTTCTACCTTTTTCATTATTACATTTAAGATATCTGCTCATCCTAGTTCAGGCTGAAGCCCCTGAGCACTGGAATATCTCTGTGTTTGGTAACTGTCTCTAAATAAACACAGAAGGGCTGTGTTTGTCTGTGCAGGAACCACATCCCCTGCATGGTCAAGGAATCAGCTCAGAACAGCTCCTGCCATGGAGGAAAAGACACTGCCTCCTCCCCTGCTCACTAACCAACAAAAAACCAAAGCCACATACCCTGAAAAAAATATTTGCTGTGCTTGTAGCTAAGGTTTAGGTTGATTACAGCTGAAATAAGACTTCCACGGTTTTAATTAGCTACAGGGTGGGGGCCAAGCTCATTACTCTGAAAACGTAATGATGTTTCCGCTTCCATTTCCACAATCAGGTTCTTCTCCTTATGAAGGGGCTTCTGGCATATTAAAGATGGGCTGTGAGCTTGTCATGCCACATCCACTGGGTTTGGAGCAGTTTGGCTGTGGCAGTGTGGCTGGACTCCATCCTTTGCCCTGAGTTCACAGCCAGAGGTTGCTTCATCCCTCCCCACCCCTTCCCTGAGCTGAGCTCTCCTGCCAAAAGCAGATCCCCAAACCCTCCTCTCCTGCACTGTATTTTTCTCTGCAGCAAAGCCAAGGTCACGATGAGCTGAGGATTATCCCCACCTGAGATGATGCATTGTCCAGCTCCCTCCAAGCACGCTCCCACATGCCTGCGAGTCCCAGCGCCCGATGATTTACAGCCAGCCCAAGTGGGGACTCAGACAGGCAATGACAAATGTCCCTGCAAGACAGGGAGGCTGAAAAGGGAAGAAACAAATCCCTTTGAGGTGCCTTGAGAGTTACTTTTAGGCTCATGATAGCTCCATTAGTTGTATCTAAGGTGCCACTTCGCATTTCATGCTACAGCGAAGTTTTCGTTTGACCAGCAGTGATTTGCACAACTTGTGGAAGTTTCTTTCTCAGTGCTGGCACATTAAAGAAAAAGGCTCCACGGTGCTGCAGGCGAGATCCAATATTTTGTTGTCATCTACGATTGCCTATTGACTGTGAAAAAGCAAATAACACACTCTGAACCAGGCAGGCTTTCGGGTACCTGAATCTGAGCTGGGCTTGCTGCTTACAAAGAGACCCTTTGGCAAATGTTTGGGGTTTGTGTGTGTCTGTGTGTGCGTCCCCTTTTCCATAACCCCAGAAAATGTGTCAGACTCCCCCAGCTAAGAAAAAGGATCTCTTTTCTTTTAACTCAATTAGCAAACACTGCCAGCTCTGACAGTCCCTAGCTCAGTCCCCAGGCTGTCAGCTGCTGGTCCAATTTTAGTTTTGTGTACTGTCTAGATAGCAAATTTATTGATGAAATATGGTCGTAGGTGTAAGAAAAACTTGGAGGATCCAACAGAACTTCTTGAACCTGTACTTATGAAGGCTAATGTATATCTTTACGAGCTGGCAAATACATCTTTCTGTCTCTGAAGGTTTGTGTATGTGAAAAAATAAATCTGCAAAAAAAGATGCTGATACTTTAAATGCTGGCTTGTGTTTTTGTTTTTATTTTTCAGACCTACAGTCAGGGGGAAAAAAATCTGGAAAAAAACAGCATATAAATAATTGTTACTATGACAGTGCTGAGAAGACTCAGTCCCAGTGCAGCACTCTGTTCCACAAGGGTTTTTATCAACTTCAAACCCCAAAAAACTCCTTATGGAAGACTTTTGTCCTAAATATTATTGGGCACTAGCAGGTACAATTCCTTTCTTGCTTCACACACAGGTGATGTTGTGTCAAGAGACTGAAGGTGTGAGGGGAGAGTGGCAGGAGGGACCTGTGGGTTGGCAGCTGGGTACAAAGGTGACACCATCCACTGAAATATTTGAATAAATTTTTGAATAACTTAATGGCAAACATATTTTACATTGTAGCAAGGTAGTATGGCATGCTTTCTACAAATGAGATCTCTGAAAACAGAGGATCAGCTCAGAAGAGATCACTGGGGACAGATTTAGCATGTTTTAGTCCCCCAAAATCTGTGTTTTATAAGATCTCTACCCATGCAACTCTGAAGCCAATGGGATTTGTTGGAGAAAGCATAATGTCAGATAACCAGGACCACAACTAATGGTAATGGAGAAGATTGTGCCCTCCTACATCATTGCAGGGAGATCTTGGCATGTGTGGGGATTGCCCTTTACAATGGGGACTGAAAATCAAATAGGTCAGGGGAAGGGGGGATATAGTTCCATGGTACCCTGAGAAAGAAAGAAATCCCTCCAGTTCCATAGAGATCCCTGAAAATAACAATTAAAGTTCTCCCTAAGGATTGTGAGCATGGGCCAGGAGGGAGTTACAGCAGGAGCAGACAGGATGGTGCAAACTCCTTGGAGTTAATGCTCATGGCTTTCCTTCCCAGAGCCTCTGGAGAGGAAGCAGTGATTGAATCCAACAAATCACAACCATTTACACACGGAGAGGGGAACAGGCAGGACTGCTGGCTGTGGAGCCAGGTAGCACGGGAGGCAGAAAACCCTCAGAAGTGTGAGAAAAAAGAATGTCCCCAATGTGTGGGAGGAGAGGGAGGAGTCAGACAGATAATGCTGCTGTTTCTGTGTTGTGGCTTAGGCCCTCTCACGGCCTCACTGACTGTGTGTGACATGGGCATGCCCTCCTCATTTTAACTCTTTAGGTTGCATACTGAGTGTTCTTAATGCCTGGTGCTTCCTTTGGTAGAAGCAAAAGGTTCTGGGCCTATAAAGGTGGGGGGGGAATCAATAAATTAGAATAAAAGTGAAAGAAAAACATTTCTCTAGCAACCAGCAATGCAGCACCAGCAGGAGAAGCAGCAGCAACAAGAGGGGAGCAAAGACAGGGGGAAAAATAAACAAGATATCTCATGTAAGGAAAAAAATAATAAAGCAAGGCACCTGTTTTGCAGGAAAGGAGCAGTGGTGAAAAGAGGAATTTACATGGAATAATTCCCCTTGGAACATTGGGTAAATTGGAAGGAATATAGCCCAAGCAAAAGCTGGGCTTTGCTGGGCATGAAGGACAAGTGAGAACAGGGAAGAGAAAACACTCCAAATTAAAGCAGGAGGCAGCAAACTGCTTTCCTGCATGGCTGAACCAAACAGCCCCACCCAGCAGCCTCCAAAGAATGGAATTTCATGGGAAGGAGAAAGACATTAGGACTGGGGGAGGACAGACATGCTGGGTGGCACTGGTGGCTCTGCCTGAAGAAATTTCTCCAGGAACATTCAGGGACAGGCCCAGCTCAGTCCTGTGCTCTCCCTGTCCTCAATCATGGCTGAATTTCCATTGGAGGGCATTTATGGCTTTAAAATCCTCTGATCTGGGTTCTGCATCAGGAGGGAAACAAAATGCTGAGGGTCACAACCTGCTCCAGGCTGGAGAGACTGGCTGGAGAGGGGAATGGGGCAGGATCTGATCCTCAGGCTGCACTCACATCCCTGAGCTGGCACTCCCCAGCCACTGCATCTCTGCAGGTGCTACAGCCCCTTCCTTGTGCCCAAACTCATCAGCAATTCATTGCTAAACCACTCTTTGAGAAACTGCTTTGCAAATAAACTCTGGGCTTGGGTGCTGGAAGAAAACAATCTAATTATTGGCTGCTGCTTATTTTCTTCTTTAAGAGATCTTTAAGAGCAAGTCTGATCTATTCTCTTCACAGTTTTTCCTCCCTGTCAATACTGAGAACTCATGTGAAGCAAAACACTGGATGCATCAAATTATCTTCTGGTTTGCCTGAGTGTCACTTTAGGTGGGTCCAATATTTTTAGGTTTAAAAAGTATTCAAAAGGTTTTAGAAGGAGTGAGATGGAAACCGACTGGTTTGTATGCATGAAAAGTATATATTCTTGTCAAAAAGCTCCTGATAGCAAAAGGGATGGGTCAAAGGAAAAAACCAACGTTGTTCCTATGAGCTGAAAAGTGACAATGCAATTGAATAGGTATTCTGCAAATAGGGATTTAAAGGCAGATTTCAGCCTGAAATAGCTGAAGGGAGATGCAGGAAGCCTTGTGCTCCTGCAGTGAAACCCTGCAAGGCGGTTTGCTCCCATGAGAGATTCCCTGTGCCTTCCCATTGCACTCATCCCTGCATGGCCCTTCCCTGCAGAGGTCTCATTCCCTCCCTTTCACAAAAGGAGGGTTTTTACAGGAAGAAATAGATGCACTAATAAAGTCTTCAGTGTCCATTTTCGCTAATTTAATCTATGGAATCAAAGCAATTAACCAGCAGAATAAGGTCTCTCAACATTTTTGAGTCCTTGACAGTGACCAGAGGAGCTGATACACCCAGGACAGGTTGGAGGCAGTGGGAAAGATGGAACATCCCCTATTGCAGGGTGTAAATTAATCTCACTGGATGTAAACTTTGTTCACTGCCTCTCTGTAACCTGTGCTGCCAGACAGCCTCACTGACATTTCCCAATGCCCATAAAGAATCCCTAATGCTAATCCTGATTTGACTGGAAAAAAAAGGAGCAGGAGGTCTGTCAGGCACCTTTGCTATGCAAGGTTCTCTCCAAATGTAGACCAGAATGAGGATCCCCAGCAGACTGAAGTCAGTGAGAAAATCCTTTTTCCCCTCCAAACTTCTCTGGATTTAACATTTCCATGTGCTCCTCCTTATGTGTGTGTGGGAGTCCTATCACCAAGACCCTTCCTGCCCCCAGACCCTGCTTGCCTGCAAAACACATGGACTTGGGTCTGGAGTAAAATAAAAATATTGTGAAGCAATATGAGCAAAGCAATGGATGTGAGCATTGTCATCTCTGTGAAGAAAATGAGGAAAGAAAATGAGGAGAGGAGAGGAGAGGAGAGGAGAGGAGAGGAGAGGAGAGGAGAGGAGAGGAGAGGAGAGGAGAGGAGAGGAGATTTCCTGGGTGTGGATAAGTTGCTTGCTGTCATTGTGGATCATGGAGATGCCCAGCTCCTCTGCACTGGGGCAGATTTCAGAGCAAGCATTCCCACCTGCTTTGCTTTGCTTTCTCCTCCCTTCCAGAGCACTGTAACCTGCCAGGTGGGTTTGCAGAAGGGTCACTCAGGCTGAATGCTAAATAATATCAAATTCCCCCAGTCTGGTCAGGCAGAATGAGGTATCTCAGTCTCTGTGCTGATTCCCTTGGATAGGGTTATGCCATTTTCTCTCCATCCCAATGTCCAGCACACACGAGGTCACCAGACAGGAGAGGCCTCACTATCCATCAGCCTCAAAGTCCTCCTCCTCCTCCTCCAGTGTGCTGGACAAGGAAGAGCATCCCACTGCCAGGAGACAGCCCTGTATCACAAAGGGAATCATCACCATTATTGTGCTGTAATCATTCAACAGCAGCCACCCAAAACCTGTGACTTTTCAAGGAGAATTGGGGTATTTTTCAGCCTACTTGATCTGCTGGAGTGCTGCAGCCTGGGAAGAGTCCTAGATTGAGGTTAGACCCTAAGGACCTGGTTTCCAATATTCCTGCCCATTGGCCCCGTTCAGAAAGGGACTGAAACTGGTGCCTGACTTGTCTCACTGAGCTCACAAGCACAGGAGTCAGAGCTGTCTTACACATCACCTTAGGCTTCAGTGTCAACAATACAGATGCTGTGAGGCACTGCTGTGTCAAATATGAAAAATGCACTTTATCATCCCCATCATTCTGTTGAGAGAATTCCAGGGAAATGTGTACATGTCTATATTTAACTCTTGTTCTTTTTAAAAAAAAAAATTATTCAGCTCATACAGGCAATGAATATAGGCCACAGAATCCAACACACAGCAGCAAAAGTACTCCATTATTAAGTCTGTAATTGCCAAGAATTAATTTGCTAATTGCATGCAACTAATCTGCGTCCTTTTTGTTTTATATCAATTAACAGAGTAATTAAAAAAAGCAATCTTCTTGATAGTTCCTCACTGGCAGACTTAGCCCAGCAGAGCTAATGAAAGAGGGCCACCCTTTAACTAACCTCATTAGTATCTCTTCTTTTGTTAAACACCCTACAAAAAATAGTTAATTTTGCTGCATGAAGGTCCTTGATGTTGGACTGCTAATGAGGGGGCCAGGCTGCTCTGATTTGGTGTTTGTTTGGAGAGTGGCTCCATGCAAGGCAGATCCCTGCTCCCTGCCTCTGCCCTGCCAGGGATGGAGAGGCAGGCAGAGAGCAACAGCCATGCACTGGGTAGAGTTTTGTGGCTATCAGCAGTTACCAAACATTCAAAGTTCCCTCCAGGACAGAGATTTAGTTTGTTTCATTCTAAAAATACTCAAAGCAAACAAAAAGCAAAGAAGAGAAGAGAATATCTAACTGTAAGGAGAGAGCAGTAAAGAGGGGAATCACCAGGAAGCAAGGACAGGGGGGTGCACAGCTCTGCCTGTGTCACTGTGATGCAGGAAGGAAAATCTCTGCTCTCATCACCTAAAAATATATATATTTCAAAGACTTCCAGCCAGTAGGACATCATGTGAAGTTTCCTATGAGTAATCTGTAAATTCAGCTGGGCACTGAAGCCCCAGCCTGTGGGCTTGGTGCTGCCCTCACTCAGCAGGATAAAAGCACATATGCGATATTTTTTTCAGTTGTAAGAGATATTCTTTAACATTCCATTGTCCAAATGAGAGAGAGAGATCTGTGGGGAGAGCTGCAGCAGCACAATGCAGCAGATATTCACTGCTTCCCAGGGACATGGGGTATTTAGTTTACTTTGGGCTTGCTGTATTGGGAGATGAGTGTGACATGGATATCCCATTCCTGCATCCCATAATCCAAGGTGCTGTTCCTGGGGCTGGGCCTCTGCAGAAGCATCATGCCAGGCACCCCTCCCTGTCAGGCTCCTCTGAAGGTGTCTGCAGCTCATGTCCTGCTTTTTGCAAAGCTCCTGGAGCTGCAAAGGCTCGCTGCTGTAATGAGACCTTCCAGCAGGAGGCAAGTGGGGCTTCCCAGCGGCACAGCTCAGCACAGCACAGCACAGAATGCACAGAATGCACAGCACGGCACAGCACAGAATGCACAGAATGCACAGAATGCCCAGCACAGCCCGGCACAGCACAGGAGCTGCTGCAGCGAGAGCTCCTTCACCACAGAGGGGTCCCAGATCCTGCTCAAGTACCAAAGTCACCAGGAATTTATTTCTGAACACGTCAGATGAGATTTATGAATTTTCCCCTTGTTGGATTTCTAGATTTTCTCAGTAGATTTATTGAAAAATTTGTCAGAGTAACAGGAGACAGCATCAGCAGGGTTTGCCTGCTCCAGGGCTGGGCTTTGTCAGAGCAGACTGAAACAAGTCCAGATCCCTCTGAAAGGACAAGTCAAAACCCAGGCAGGCTCAAAATCCTCCTGCCAAGCAAGCTGGGATACCATGGACAGAGACAGAGCACTCTGTGTTCCTCTTAAGGAGCTTTTTGGAAGCCTCCTCTCCCTTTGGAGAGTTTCTCCTGTTTTGGGTTGATGTTACTCACCACATTTAAGGGACATTTGCCAGAGAAATGCTGGATCCAACCCTCAAGCTGCTTAGACATGAAGCAGAGCTCATTTCACCACTCTCCTACCTATTATCTCTGTCTTCAAGACATGCTCTCACAAGTAGCCAGAAGTCTTCTGGTTATTTATAAGTGAAGAAAAGGGATAAAAGAAAAACTAACCCACAACTGCTATTGCCATAGCACTGATGACTTTGAGGCAAGGGCGTCTTTGCACAGGTGAAAACCAAGAGCTGGGTGACAATCTCTGTGTCACCATGTCCTGGGACATCACCCTGTGTATGCTTGGCTTTGTTTTGACCAAATATCCCACCCAGATATCAATTAAGGATTGAGCTGACTCTCTCTCTGTGTCTCTGAAACAGTGAACAATGTTCACTACTGTTTAAAACCTTCAGGATTTCCTTTTCTTTCTCCCAGACAGGGATGCTTTGGAGCCTGGGGCATGGCAGGGCCTGCATCCATCTGCCTTGGCTTCTCTGTGTGGGGAACAAATGGAAGTGAAGCAGGGACGGGAGTGAGGTAATGCCACCAAGGGGGATAAAAAAGGGAGGGGAAAGCAAACAAACAAACCAACAAACAAACAAAAAAAAAGGAAGAAAGGAAGCCAGATTTATGCTTCAGCCATTTCCCTCCATTATCAGCTTATGTTGTAGAGTTAAATGAAGTGACAGGGAGCTCACGCAGGAGGATGGGGCTCATCAGGTGAACCTGGAAATCAGCTGCTGGTGTGGGAGGTGTGTGCAAAGGTGGTCAGTGGCACAAGGGTGGTCAGCAGTGCAAGACTGGTCAGTGGTGCAAGGATGAGTGTGCAGGGATGGTCAGTGGTACAAAGGTGGTCAGTGGCGCAAGGATGGTCAGTGGTACAAAGGATGGTCAGCAGTCTTAGGATGGTCAGGGTGATCAGGGGTCCCAGGATGGTCAGTGGTGCCAAGATGGTCAGCAATGCCAAAGTGGTCAGTGGTACAAAAGGTGGTCAGGAGTCCCAGGGTGGTCAGTGGTCCCAGGGTGGTCAGCAGTACCAGGATGGTCAGTGGTTCTGGCAGGAGGGTCAGTAGCCCCAGGATGGTCAGCAGTCCCAGGGTGGCCAGCAGTCCCAGGGTGGTCAGTGGTACCAGGATGGTCAGTTATACCAGGATGGTCAGCAGTGCCAGGGTAGTCAATGATAACAGAGTGGTCAGTGATACCAGGGTGGTCAGTAATCTCAGGATGGTCAGTGGTCCCAGGATGGTCAGTGATACAATGGTGATCAGTGATACAATGGTGGTCAATGGTTCTGGCAGGAGGGTCAGTGGTGCCAGGGTGGTCAGTGGTCCCAGGAGGGTCAGTGGTCCCAGGATGGTCAGTGGTGCCAGGATGGTCAGTGGTGCCAGGATGGTCAGTGATACAATGGTGGTCAGTGGTCCCAGGATGGTCAGTGATACAATGGTGGTCAGTGATACAATGATGGTCAGTGGTTCTGGCAGGAGGGTCAGTGGTGCCAGGGTGGTCAGTGGTCCCCAGGCAGTCAGTGGTCCCAGGAGGGTCAGTGATACAATGATGGTCAGTGATACAATGATGGTCAGTGATACAATGGTGGTCAGTGATACAATGGTGGTCAGTGATACAATGATGGTCAGTGATACAATGGTGGTCAGTGGTTCTGGCAGGATGGTCAGTGATACAATGGTGGTCAGTGGTCCCGGGATGGTCAGTGATACAATGGTGGTCAGTGATACAATGGTGGTCAGTGGTCCCGGGATGGTCAGTGGTCCCGGGATGGTCAGTGATACAATGATGGTCAGTGATACAATGGTGGTCAGTGGTCCCAGGATGGTCAGTGGTTCTGGCAGGAGGCTGGCAGGGGCCGGTGCCCCTCCCTCCCCGCCGGGTGTGAAGGAGCAGCTGAGAGGAATTGCAATGCCTCCCACTCCTCTGCCCGTTTGTTCCTCATGAATGCATAATGAATGCTAATGAATTCCCCACTTGGGGCATATGGTTAAGACATATAGAGCCTAACCTTGCTACAAAGAAGAAAGACCTTGATGTTACAGGATGGGGGAGGGCCAGGGGGAGCCCAGGGATTCCTGAGCTGGGCTTGGGTCAGCAGGATTCATCCTGCTCCAGCCCAAAGCCTCCTTCAAACACCAGGGCTGCAGGGTCGGGAAGGGGACAGGGAAATTTTGTACTTCTCTACTAAAGGAAAGGCAAACTTATGCCCACAGATGTGTTTTAGAGGCTGAGAGCTGTCATGAAGTTAAAGGATTTCTCCTTTCTCTGGAGAAATTGAAGGTATCTGAAGGAAAATGTATCACAGCAGAAAGGAAAGAGACACACAAAGATCCAAAAGCAATGTTGGAAAAGACCAAAACCAAAGAAAAGACCACACCAAAGCAAAATTAGCAGCATGCTCCAGCCCCAAGAAACTTCTTAATACCTGTCTCTGCTGTCCCATGGTTCTCCATGCTCCTTCTCCTGCATTCAGGTTTCCAATCATGAAGGTTTAGAGCTATTTCAGACTCTGTGGTGTAACCAAGTCATCCTTGAGAGACTGACAAATGCCCCACAGGAGTCCTGAGTCCAGTCCTGAGTCCTGAAGTTGGAGACAGTGATGTTCAGGGAACTGAACCCACCCAGTGTGTCACAGGCCGGCTTAGTGGCACTGTGTAAATTTGGCGGCACCAGTGCAGGATGGGGCCCTGCAGCAGCAGGAGTTCATGGTTCTGCTTTGGGCTGATGGGTGAATGAGACATTTGTGAGCTGATTTCTGCCATCTTTTCTAGAGATTTCTGGTGTAGTGCCTCATGGATTAATGCTGCAAACCCTGGACTGTGCCCCAGCCTTTCACAACCCCGTGTGTTTGAAAATTATTTTCAAATATTTTTCAATTAGAAGAGCTAAAACCTTGATTCTCCACACAACTTTGGATCTGGTCACAAAATGCTGCCAGTACCTCAAAGAAGCAAAAACCTACAGATCAAGATTTAAATGAGCTGGCTGAGATACCTGTAAAAGCACAGAGCTCTTTGCTGGGTGCCAAATTCCTCCTGGCTGAGTTCTGGGTCTCCATACAGCTCTCAGCTCTGCCCTCAGTCCCAAGCCAGGCAGGGCTCCCTAGATCCAATATTCCTCCTGACATGAGTGAGATATCACCAAACATGCACCCTGATGGCCTGTCCCCAAAGGGTTAGGAGACATCAAGAAAATACTGAAGGACTTGCAAAGTATTAAAAAAAAATTCTGAAAGGAATTTTCATCCACACCAAAAGTTCTTTGAATACCAAAAGCTGCCATAGGACCCTTCTGGAATCTTGCAGCAGGCAGATTTCTGAGTGCAAACACCTCTTTTGAACAGCTGGGGTCTAGGCTGACATGTGAGCTGTCTGCTCCAGCATCAGCATTAGGACTTTGACTAGGGTGGATGAAGGTTTCTCTCTGCCATTTTCCATCTAACTCCATGCACATCCTTTCCCCTAAACTGTAGCATTTAGATGGACAATTCAGTAGCACTTTGAGGCATTGCTGTCCTTTGCTGCCCGTCTCAAACCTTAGAACAGGAGCTGAGATTGGTCAGAATGCAAAAAAAGCAGTGTTTGCCATTTCTCGAGACTGCTAATTCACCAATGCAATTCTGAGAACAAAGCAGCCCAGGTACCTCCCTGAGCGAGCAGTGAAAAACAGCAGAGAGAGAGAGAGAGAGAGAGAGCTGGAAAAATTTCAAAGTCCTTCTAAAAATTAAAATCTGAAAGCCAGCCAAGTCCCAGCAGCCGAGTGGAGGTGCGAGGCATTCGAGTCTCCGGGGTGGGCAAAAGCAGCCGACTGCCGTATGCATCAACACCTCTTGACACTTATGAATATGGGGCTGGTGCTGATGCCCACTTGGATGAAAGAACAGAGGGAGATTGCCAGCACCAAAGTGGGTGGAAGGGAGGCATGATCTGCAGCAAGATGTTGGGTTTGCTTTAACCCTCGCTCGCACAAAGAACGCTGCTGGTGTGGGGGCTCAAAGGCGTGGGGGTTTAAGGGTTGGAGGTGTTTGGGTGCAGGTTAAGTGAAGGGTGAGCCCACCTGGGGAGATCTGTATGGTTGTGTGTGCAGATGAACAATGTGTGGACATTGATAGTCAGGGTTGGGGAGAAAGATCTGATGGAGTTCTTGCAGCACTGAATGATTTGTGGAAAAGCTCTTCAGCTTGGTTGTTGAGACACTGCAAACTCTGGGCCTCTGCTGCTACTGCAGTACTTTGCACAAAACTCAGCAGCAACCCCTGGGTCCTGAAGGGCAGGGAATCCCACTGCCATTAATTTCCAAGCCTTGATGACTTCTACAAGTCCAAAGAAGATACTGAGATCAGCTAAAATTGTTCTTTGCAGTAAAAGATCATGGGAATCAGAAGTTTTCCGTGAAAGCTACTGATAAATGAGGGCTCAGCATGGAACATGTTTTAGATCCCTACACCATAAATACAAATTCATGTGGGTGGGGGCAACCAGGTGAAGGTTTGGGTTGCAGCAGCCTCATCAATAGAAAATGAAACTCTTTAACTTGAAATGCCAGCCTCCTTAACTTTCAGAATTTTCAGTTGTCATTTCTGGTTTTTGCCAAATGACGTACAAAGCAACAAAGTCATCCCAACCTGCTCTGCTCCCCTTCCTGGTGGCTATCCCTCTATAGAGCCTTCCCCACTCCCCCAGAGCCACCAGGATCTCTCTCAAGAACACTCCTCTTGCCTCTCCATTTGTATGGCAGATGACTCCTTTGCATTCCTCACTCTTCCCACAGAAGCCCCATCCATCCATCCATCCATCCATCCATCCATCCATCCATCCATCCATCCATCATCCATCCATCCCTCAGGTATCCTGTGGGGGTATCTTCTGCTGCAGGCTGCTTCCCACCCCCTCACTGCCCACCCTTGCCCTCACTCCTACATGCTTCCAGCAAAGAACTGCTCTGATAAGTTCGCCCTGTGTTAACTTCTCCTCCTTCTAACTCCCCCTCCAATTTGTCTGGAATTCCAGGCCTCAGGGATGCAAAGAGTGAGGAGTCCTTTGATGCCTGTGATGCCCACCCTGCCTGGCTCCAAGCCCCCAGCCCACCCCAGAGAGGGGCTTTGGTGGTCAGGAGGAAGACAGGAGCATCTCTCTGGGAAAGACTCAGTCCTTACCCCAGCTGCAGCATGCGCCGTGCCTGATACGTTGTAATGACATGAAAATGAATAGAATAAACGGGCTGAGTGGCATTGTTATTAACCTTTGTTACCTCAATAAATCACACCAAAGAGCAGCAATTACTCCCATTTCTGACAAATACTGGTTTATGCTGTGGATTCCCCACTTTGCTCTCAGTCCCATATCCTCTCCCTCACTCTCTTTCTGAACTAAAACATGGATGGTGCAGTGCATAGCACAGTACTGAAAGAAGCAGAATATTAAAAGAATGCCAAAATAAATTTAATACCATCATGAAGACATGTAACAGACAGCAGGGGCCTCCCATGACATCCATCTATTCACTCCTAAAGCATCTACTGCTCTCTTAAATGCAGTGGGGTTTTCAAGGGGCTCTGCATCCCTGGGCAGATCCTGGAACCCAAACACACAGCAGCACTCATTCCCCTCCCCAGGAACAGACAGGGCTAAGTGCATTTCTTTTACTGGATCTCAGGAATTACTGAATGAAAAGGCTGAGCAGCAAAACTCATCCTCCTCCAAACTCTGGTCCAAGTCGTGAGTCAAGATTTTGGCCCCAGACCAGGAGCAGAAATTGGGCTTTTTGCTTGGCTTGGCTCGGGTTTTGTCACGCACTCGTGTCAGCACCGATCCGAGTTTAGGAGTTTGATGTTGCTCCCAAGCCAGCTAATTTCTGAGGTCAGTGCCACGCTTGGAGATCGATAAGTTCCGAATTTAGTCAGCACAAACAGCCTCGCAGCAGAGTGCTATGCTTGCATATTTAAAGCAGTCTGGGGAAAGGACCTTTCAACAAAGGTATTCAATGAGACTTAAAAATCAATCCTCATTTGGAGAAACTGGCAAAATATTGTAGTAGCCACTGTTAAAATGCCTGGATTGATAATAAATCAGGGCTGACAAATATTTCTGGCTTTTTTTTTTACTTTGTAGATTTGTTTTCACACAGGACCTGGTTGTGGATACAATCTTTCTTCACATAAATATTCAGAACTGTATCTCCATAAACTTTGAAGGACTTTTTATAAACCTGCCAGAACGGGTGTTTTTTGCTATCTTTTCTTCAGAAATCAGGAGTAATTTTAGAGATTTTAAAAATTCCCTGGGGATTTCCAAATTCACATATACGGTGAAAATAGTGGCACTATAATATTTACATATCATGCCCAGTCTTTAAATAGTTTGAGACAAGAACTGAACAAATAGTCTGTGGCCATAAATAGATGAAATTTGAGTTCTTCCTGCATCTGTGACTGTCACCTGCCCCAGGAGCCTGTGTGTATTGTACTGTCTGTGCTTACACTCAGAAAATGGGGTGTAAGCCCATTCTGGCCCCCTTCATGCACCAGAAAATACAAAAACAATGCAGGGTTGGTTGTCCTGCCAGGTGACACCTTCCTTTTGAGATTTGCTGGGCTGTATTTGCTTTATCATGCTTAGATTTTCATTAATCCATCATGAAACACCCATGTCTGATATCAACACCCTCTGGTACAGGATCATACCTGTCTGTATGTGCTACATGAAGTCATGGGACATTAGAGTGGCCCAAAATCATTGTAGACCCTCATCTCTGTCTGAGGGAAAACAATAGATAGGATTGTGTTAATAGTCTGAATAAATTCTTGATTTCCTCTGATATAATTTCACGAGTGTGACAATGTGTGGTTTTCAGCCAGGGAACTATAACTGCAAGGACCAAAGGGAAATATCCAGCTCTTCAGAAGCAACTGCTTGTCTCAGTAGCTTTGCTGTTGTTGGATCTGCAGTGAGACCCAACCTTTGTTTTAGGTCAGCTTGAATCTAATTTAGGGAGGAATCTTTGTTGTATGGATGTCTGTGTGACTTATGTGCTTGGAGTTGATTTTTCTGGCCCAATCTTATTAAGGACTGATTATAGAGTGAAGGCTGCAGCAGAGTCCATGAGGGGATGGGAGAGGTGCCCTTTATTGCTAGTGAGGGGTAAGTGTGCGAGCTAGGAAGAGTGAAAGGGATTCAGACTGGGCATAAATCATCCAGAATGCCAGCCAGCAGAGCCTAAAACCCATGGAAAAACAGGATTATTTCTCTTTTCCAAAGAGCAGAAGATGTGACCCAAACTCTGTTGGCGAGCAGTGACTTCAGTAGGCACCAGGCGTGCAAGAAGCAAGACAAGACTTCTTCATTTTCTGCACTTTCATTACCCTAAACAATTCTTCCTGTCCTGCCTCCCCCACTGTTCAGAAGAAAGAAGGTGGGATTTTGTCATTTCCATCAGTGTGGGAGAAGTGGGGCTCGTCTGGGGACAGGGTGGCTGGAGCCCAGATTTCCTCCCCTTTCTTTTCCGCTGGAGCATGCGACAGTTTGCAATGTGAGGAGCGGGAGGCTGCAGGAGCAAAGTAGTAAAAAAAAAAGACAAAAAACCCACCCAGTCCCACATCACAATGACTTTTCTCAGATGATAAACATAATAATAAAACCCCTCCTAGTAGCCAATATGATGCTAATGCTTCTTAGCTCTGTCAAAAGTGAAAACAGCTCCTTGCTGTCAATTACTGGAGGGACAGCTGGAGTCTCTCCTCTCACTGTCAGGATGCAGACATATTGCATGTCATCGAGAAGGTAACAAATTCACCAGGACAGCATCACCATCTGTCACCAACAGAGACACCGCCGAAACAAAGGGTCAGGCTTCGGCACAGAGCTCGGGCCTGATCCCTCCCCACATCAGAGGAGGGGCACAGGTGGAGGTGCCCCCAAAGCCAACCTTCATCCAGGCTATACAGAGGGGATTTGGGCTTTATAAACCTAAGGGGATGAGGTCTGAGCCTTGAAATTATTGTTTCCACCAGAAAACCTTGTGCTGAAGCCTTCAGACCCTGCTGATGGGTGAAGCTCTGTCAGGTTCAGCATTGTTCCTCACCCAGCTTGCATGGGTCTGCCTGTGTGACCCCCTTCCATGCCCTACGTGCGTGAGGAGAGGTGTTTGGGCTGCTCACAGGAGTAAATGACACCCAGGGAGGGCTGGGGATCAGGCTGTAAGTTGATTTGTTTGGGGACAGATGGTTGAGTCCCCACATTATTGAAGTCTGACTGCCCTGGATCTGCTCTCGTGAGGAGAAGCTCACCGCCCCAGGAAGGCACTTGCAGTGGGCCAAACTCTGCACATGATCTGAAACCCAGTCAAACGACAAATAATTCAGTGATCTGTTTTGAGGTCATTCTCAGTATTTAACCATCCTTCCAAAAACTTCAAAAATCCTCTTCAAAAAAACCCACCTCAATTAATAATGCCATTTTTTAAAAACATGTTTTTGAAGATGCTGTTCAGAAGAATAGTGTAAATAATGTAAATAATTTAAGCAGGGTTTTTTTTTCTCTGGCATATATTGTTGTGCTATTTAAAAATAACCCACATAACTCCATTCTTTCACTCCAGACGAGGCTTACTTCCAACGGATGATGTGCTAATTATTTCGAGAGCAAAGTTTATTTCTGACAGAAAAATCATTGTACTTAAAATCACGTAGAGTGCTGAGGCTTTGGGTGAGTCTGAAAGAAAGATGTTTCTGCAAAACTAGCCCAATGTGACAATTCAACATGTTCACATAGCTCCTGTGTTTGTGTCACAGCATTAATTTGGGATACCCTGCGGCTGCTGGCAAATGCGGCTCTGCGGGGTCCAGCTGACATCTGGGGATACCCTTTGGGTTTCCAGAGTCAGATGGCAGCTTTCCTGTTTGCTGTCAGTTGCAAAATCCAGGACTTATAATTTATATTATTAAATATCTCAGGTGCTATTTAGAAGTTAGTTCATGAGTCATCCTGGTGAAGGAGGTGAAGCTAACTGGAATTAACTGGCACAATTCAGACTTCCATGGTCATTTGGAAGCTAGTCCTGCAGGATTTCCCTGCAAATCCTGTCTCTCCCCTGCTTTATTGAACAGTAATAATCCAAAATAAGCACAACTGAAATATGAGCTTAATTCCAAAAATGCAGCACAGGATGGACTTGCTGCTGTTCTTTCCCAGTTTGCAATGCTTCCACTGAGATTTTCCACCAGCACACAGAGCAAAAGCTGCTACTGCAGACAGAAGGAGAAATAGCCCATCCTCTAGTCACAGGCCTGCCTGCCAAATTCACTTTGTACTCTGGGCTACAATAAATGACAAGCGACCACCCTGAATCACAGGAAACTACTTTTAAAGAAATTACAATTGCTGCTTTCCTGCATTTCCAGCACCATTTCATTTCTCAAACCCAGGATGAACAGCTCCAGCAGGGAGAGGCAGAACAGGAGCTGGGAGGCTGCATCCACCATCCTGCTCTCCACCCTTCCATCTCCCCAGAGCCCATGGGCTGCCTTGGGGTTTCTCACTTGATTCTCCTCCAAGGTTGTGTCAAGACTGCTGGGAAGTGTAAGTCATGGGATGTTGCCAGCAAGAGGCTGGAAATTGTGTTTGAATTGTGCCTGGCTGTCCTCCCTCCATCCCTCCCATCCTGAAACACCTGTGTCCTTTCCTGCAGAAATCAGGAGATGTTTGGGGGAGCTGGGAAACTTCCATGCTCAGAGCCATGTAAAGCTGTGGGAGTTTTGCAAACTGGTCTGGGAGAACCATTTTCTGTTTGAGAGGGAAAAGTGGTGGTTGTCCTTGTTAGAACAGAGAGCACAGAGTGGCTTCTTTCTGTCCCCATGAGCTGAGGGCAGGGCCTTGAGGCTGAGACTGCTGCCATCATCCAGGCCCACACTGGTGTCCTCTCCTGAGGAGGAGGGCATGATCCACTCCTTACACAATTTCCACAAAACCCACTTCCCTGGACTCCCACCGTTCAGGAGGTGGCTCTTTGGCAGAGATTTAGGTGCGCTCTGGTCTGCTACCCTCCCTATCTTAATTTTGTCGTGAGAAGCAGACGGCCTAAAAGTTCACTTGCGGTTCCTCTCCCAAAGCCTTTCAGGATGGTGTTTTCCAGTACACCAAGGGAGAGCTGTGGTCTGGATCTCCATGGGGAAGCTGAGGCCATTGGGAAGGCTGTGGCAGAGCAGGGACGTGAGCTCTGAGGTATTTTTCTGCCCTTCAGGAAATTCTTCACCCTAATCCCCAACATTCTCCACTGAGCAAATCCCTGACTCCCTCCAGAGAATCAAACATGGACACTTTGCTGAAAGTCAGAATCCAGTCTTGAAATTTGAACACAATCCTGCCAAAAACAACACCAACATACTTATTTAGGAAATAATATCAAGTATTTCTCCTCCAAGAGTGTCCTGGTCTGCTTTGAAGAGATCACCGCTGCACAGAACCTACCTGGTTTAACCCAAGAGTTACAGGTTTAATGGCATTGAAGGATGGGGCCCACACTGGGGATGTGAACAGGATTTTAATTCTCTTGTTTGCCATGGTTTTGTAAAAACGAAGCAAACCTTACTGTGGTTACCCAGCTTGGTTTGCCCTGTAACAAGCTTAGAGTGGAATGAGAGCATTTTATCTTTATGGCTAAATAAGAAAAAGGCCAAATGATCAAATGCTTCCTGTTCCCCTCCCTTGCTCAGTTGATGCTGGGCACTGACTTCACAGCCAGTGCTTTCTGGCTTTCACAAAGCCCTGTGCAGCTATTCTGGAACTGGAGCTGATCTTTATGCATTAACATGGACCCAGATTTCAGAAGAAAGCTCACATCTCCTTTGAGCTGCTGCTCAGAACATTTTGCTCCCTCTCTGGCTATGCCTGCACAGCCCTGTAGCCATCACCAGCAAAAGGGACATGAGAAACCCAAGGCTGCTCCTTTATTAAACAGAGCAGAAAACTTGGAGAGAGAAAAAAAACAGAGCTTGAAAGTAATATCTGCACTTAGATATTGTTTGGGGTGTTACTGCAATATAGAGATGTTGCAATACATCCTGAGCTGTTGTCCTGAGATCACATTTCAGTGGTGCCCCTCCATCAGATGCTACAGCAGGGCTTTGTCTGTGGCACTGCACATAAAAGCTGCTTCTGTCTCTGGTGAAACGTGTTTGTCTCTGAGGTGGAAAGAGCAGTTGATAAAAATGCAGCTGTTTCATTAATTTGGACAGGGAGTGGAAAAAAAATTGGAGAGCTACAAGGGAAAGCCAGGTGGGAAGAAGCTGATCTGAGGAGCTTTTCTAAGGAAAAATTTTTGTTTGAACACAAGTGGCTTTTCAATGTGGATTTTTGATATTGGCCACATTTTTCTCTGTGAAACAATTGATATTTCCATTAAAACTTTTCATTTTGACTCATGATTTGATTCAGTCCATAAAAATCAGCAAATGTGATTTATCTCTTGGAAGTCATGCACATATTTGAAGAAATAAATGAAAATATGTCTAAAACCATCGAGAGTTTTAGAAATTCTGTGTTTTCTGAGTAACTTGACCACATATAGTAAGCAATAGGCAAATAGAAAAGGACACACAAAGGAAGAAGAGTTTAGATCAGGGGATCATGAGGGACTGCACACAGCTGAGCCAAGGCACACAGGTTTGTCCAGGACTGCTTCAGAAACATTTTATAAACTGGGAACATTTTCACCACAGTTTCTACAGAATGTGCCAAAGGTGTGTATGGGTGTAAGTGGTGCTAGAAACAGGGTTACCCATTAAACAAAAAATCTGGTCTCAAATTATCAAAGACACCTCCACCAAAGATATTTAATGAATAAACACCCCAAATAACTCATGACTAGGCACAGGAGAGCATAGACTTTGTGTAGGTCATAAATTCTGTGAGTCAGGGGCATGGCCCACACTTTGTGTTTCCTGTATCCCTTTTATCAGTACTTACTGATAAAAACATATTTTCTAGGAATGCAATTTTTCAGTCCTCCTGTGTGACTATAATGCATGAGTTGAGCAGGTGAGGGCAATGATATTTTAAGAAGTATTTTAGTATTCTTTGAATATCCACAATGATAAAAAGTGATGTACACAATGAAGTGCATTTGTTACTCATTAACTTTTTTCTTTGGTCAAACAACAAATTAGTTTTCTAAAACATCTGAGGTATTAGAGGTATGTATTTCTGGGATTTTTGTTTGGTTTTTCTGAGTAATTTCCCCAGTCAAGTCTCAGGGACTTGGCTCTGCTGCCATCCAGTAGAAAGAGATTCATTCTGAAGACTTGAGGCAAGATTTGTCAAAGGCAAAATGAGGAGATTTTTTTGACATTTCTCCTTGGTGCCCTGAATGAGCACTTTCACCACAGTCACTGCAACTGCTCTGGAGCTGAAACCCCCTGTTTGCTCCAGCTGAGATGGTTCACAGTGAGATGTAATAAAGAAGCAGCACACATTTGCACACAAATACAGGACAAAGCATCAAGTAGTACACAGCTAGTGATGTCTTGGTTTAAATTATTGTTTTCCATAAAGATCCGAAATTCACTGTAATGTTTTGCATCCAACATGAGATTTTTTTAAAGTCTCACGAATCTAGATGCAATTTACCCTAAAAAAACCTCAAAATAATTAAATACCTGATGTACTTAGGCAAGTTCAAGCCAATTTAAGAAATCCTTATTACAATTGTAGAAGCTTTACTTGCAGCTGAAGTAAAGCTTTTCTATCTGACATGCAGGGACTAACAACTGGTAATATTGGGATTCATATTCCAATAGTACACACTCAAAAATGGACATTTACTGCCATTTAAAAAAAATATCTGGGAACCTGATATGCATATACTGGGACTTTTGAAAGTTCTTGAACATCTTTAACAGCATCTGCATGACACAAGTTTTGAACACTGCAGTAGACATCTCTATGAATTTTCAGGCAGAGAATTGTTTCTATAAACACAGGTTACTATTTGTAGGGATAAATACAGAAGAATGTAGACAAACACACTTCTGAAGATGGTTGCTTTTGAGAAGATTTTTTTGAATCCTCCAAAATTTTTACATTTAGACTGCTTTGGTGGAATGTAAAAGAGAAAATGGGTGCCTGGACCTTCCTCGGGTTTTCCTACCAAGTAGCTCCACCAAATGAGGAATTTAAACTGAGTCTGAAACAGCACTTAGTCTGCATTTACAGACGTATTGCCCCAGGATAAGAGATGTAATTCTCTGAAATGAAGAAAATTAAATCATTACCCTCTTCACCCAAGCCTTTTTGCTGTTGGAAAGTTAGTTTTGCATTTAATGAATATGGGCTCATGTCTTTCTAATGAGTATGAGATAGCTGATGTAATTGAAAACTTAAGCAGGGAAAAATCATTACAAGGTTTGGTTGGTTTTTTTTTTTAATTAATTTATTTTGTATATTTGTGTTATGAGTGATAGCTACCAGTGGAGTAATGGGGATGGAAAACCACAATTTACTCAACAGGCAATTCAAAACCATGTGTTGTAATAGGAGATTCCCCATATTTTACCTGCCTGAAGGGAAGCAGCTGGAGGAGAGTTTTCTCCTGTGTCTCTGGGAGTTCCTTGGCACTTCCTTATTCCCACCTTCCTCCTACTCTTTGCCATCATGAACTTGTTCTCATATTTTCTGTTCTCCCTTTTTTCTGACAGGAAACACCTCCTGTGCCCCTTATTCTTCAGGACTGTCACCCACCCTGACATTTGGGAAAGGCACCCTCAAATGGAGAGGTTCCCAGGGGATAACAGCTCCTGGGCTGGCTTCCCTCCACAGCCCCACAAAATCCATGCTTCCTGTACAAAAAAAATTAATCCTCATGCCCATTTCAGAGACCATCCTTGAAATATCCAGGAATTTTCCTGGAAAGCCCCATTTGGCCTCATTCTTTGGCTACTGCAAGGACCATGGTTAGCACCAGGCTCTACATTGTCCTCAAGGAAGGACAATGCCCATTTCAGAGACCATTTCAGAGACCATCCTTGAA